>CM057459.1:802857500-803035000 GCA_016271365.2 Neoceratodus forsteri
ACAAGGGTTCCACGCCGAAGGAATGGGGGGTATATGTACATACAAAGGTCAACATAATAATACATAGTTACACAATAAAAAGAAGTAAGAGACTGAGGCTTAGGAAATTCCAGTAATTCAAAATGTGCCAAATGTTAGGTAGCATGACATACCAGCCAAGGGCAATCTTAGAAATAAACACTGCAGGTGAAAAGGAAGGGGGTATGCAGGTAGGAAGGCCATTGTCGGAGGGTAGAGGGTGAGGGTAAGAGCTCTAAAGGGGAGGGATAAAAGTCAGGAAATGCCAGGGGGAAGGAAAGGGAGAGGGGGCAAGGGGGTAGGCAGGAAGAAGGGGGCAAGGCGGGGAGAGGTAGCTGTCAAGACTGAAGTGGAGGGCAGTGAGCAGTAGGACCTTGATTAGGCGAGGCAGTCACAATGACTAGTTAAAATGTGATGAAGTTGGAGTTGTCTCTTAAAAGGGCCAACAGCAGCAGGAGTAAGAGTTTCTTTGTTTAGCATATTGTACCACTGTGGTGCTCTGTGGGCAAATGCCCTCTGGCCCATGGTAGTCCGGCATCTGTGGACAAGGAAGGTTAGTTATTGTGAACTTCTAGTTCGCTGGGTGCTGTGGTGGTCAGTGAGGAGCTTTTCAATGCCCGGAGGCATGACCCCAAGGAGGAATCTTTTGGCTAAGAGGCAGGTTTGATACTGTATCCGGCTGATGAGAGGAAGCCATCCTGCCCGAGAGTACAGGTCACAAGTGTGTGTGAGTTGGTCAGCCCCAGTTAGCAGCCTGCATGCTTTGTTGAGTGCAACTGTAATTCTGTGGAGGGCAGAGGCAGAGGCAGAGGCAGAGCCATAAATTGCTAGCCCGTAATTGATGATGGAGGGGACATAGCTGTTGATAGCCAACCGGAGAGTGTCAGGAGTCATGCAGTGTTTGTGCCTGTAGAGCAGGCCTACATGGATGTTGGTGGCTTTGGTGACAGAATCTATGTGCAGATCGTAAGAGAGTGAGCTGTTCAATGTGACACCTAGGTATTTAAAATCAGGAACGTGTTCAAGCAAGGTCCCTGTTTGGTTTAGGATGGTGAGGTCACAGGATTTGTACTTGCTCCTAGCGTTGTAGAAGGTCATAACCTTTGTTTTGCTGTAGTTCATGACCAGTTTGTGTGACTTGAACCATTCTTCGATGTGCATGAATTCAAGCTGTAATTGTTTCTCGAGGAGCTCTGCGTTTTGGTGGTTGGTGAACATGACTGCATCATCGGCGTAGAGCAGTAATTTCTGGTGGCAGACACTGGAAAGGTCATTGAGGAAGAGGCTGAAGAGTAGTGGACCCAGGATGGACCCCTGTGGGACCCCTGAAATGACTGACTTTTCTTCCGAGGTGACACCGGTAATTCTAACCCGCTGGACCCTCTCCCCCAGGTAGCTTGAAAACCAGAGCAGTGCTTCATTGGAGAGCCCAATGTTTGATAAATGCTTGAGTAGGAGTGGGTGGTTCACAGTATCAAAGGCTTTCGTAAGGTCAATGAATACTGCCCCTACACAGTTTCCTTGATTGAGCGTGGTATGGATGAAGCCCATGAATTCTAATAGTGCAGTGGTGGTACTGTGCCCTTTTCGGAAACCATGTTGTTCAGGACACTGGATGTCATATTTTTTCAGGTACTTGACTAGTTGGTCTGAGGCGATGTGCTCCAGGGCCTTAGACAATGGAGGGAGGATAGAGATAGGTCTGTAGCTGGAGTGCAGTGATTTGTCTCCACTTTTGTGTACCAGTGTGATGGTTGCCAGTTTCCAGCGAGATGGGAACTAGGATATCCTTAGTGATAGGTTGAGGACCTTTGTTGGGGATTCAAGGACTTCTTCAAAGACAAGTGCTAACAACTTCAGGTCAAGGGAGTCACCGCTGTAGCCTGCGTTGTAAATGGCCTTCCGAATATAGGTTTTGGCTTCATGCACTGGGATCTCCTTGAAGTAAAATTGTGGGGCAGGGTGTAGGAGAGGAGTAGTTGTAGGAGGGTAACTACCAGAGGGGGCATCAAAGAAATTAGAAGGGAGGACACTATCCAAGTTGGAGAATGCATTGTTAAAGGTGTTGGTGATTGTGTACAGGTCAGATGTTGGTGTTCCATTTATGTTGAGCATGGTGGGTGGTGACTTAGGGTCCTTGCCTGTAAGGTCTTTCAAGTTACTCCAAAATTTTTTTCCATCACCCCAAGAGTTGGAGAGAGCTTCCTTGAATTATTTGCTTTTGGCACTCCTAACTGCCCGCGTGCACTCATTTCTGGCAGCTTTATATTTATGAATATCCCCAGGTTTGGATGTTGTATGAGCACAGTGCCAGAGATGATCCCTATGTTTGAGTAAAGTGATTAGATCGGAGGTTATCCAAGGGTTAGCTCTGCCCTTGACCTTCAGCTTTTTGAGAGGTGAAAAGATATTGCAGGCTGCAGTGAAGTGGCTGATGAAAAGGTCTAAGGCTTGGTTTACATCAATGGCAGAGTCGATTGGTGTCCAGTCCAGGTGGCTTAGCTGTGTCTTTAGTAGCTCAAGGTACCCCTGCTTTAACACTCTGGTGTGGATTATTTTAGGAGGGGGCTTCATTAATTTGTTTGTCCAGGTACATGTGACCGGTGAGTGGTCACTGATCCCATCAGGGAGCACTGAGACTTTTGAGATTCGTTCAGGGTGATTAGTAAGGATCATGGAGCTGGCCAAGCTGGTGGAACTTGTGGTTGACTGGGAGCAGCTGCTGATGGGTAGGTGGGAGTCCAACAGGCCCAGTTGATGCTGTCTGGGCATTTGTGGGTCAGCGCCTGGCTGGAAGGATGGTCATTTCCTGTATGGTGACTGATGCCAGCATAGATACAGTCACAACAGTTGGTGTGAGCCGCAGCACCTGCAGCAGCTGATTGTGATGGTGGACAGTTGCAGTGTGCCATGCCCAAGTGAGTACAGCCAGCTGTGTGGAAGGTTGCTGTGGTGTGGTGAGCAGTACTGTTTTAGTGCTCAAAGTGTTCTTTGTTGATGTCTTTTAGACTCTAGGGCAATATACCTGTGCTTACCCATTGACTACATCATTTCCTATGGAAACCAGTTTGCTGTATTGTTATATATAGACAATGCAGGTACTATATATGGGACCAATGTTCCTGTAGATGCCCCAATTTCCTAGTACAATACAGTAATCACTGTGGATCTGGGAGTCATGTTGGTGGCAGAAACTACACTCATCCTTTCCCCCCATCTCAACCACTTCTTTCTGCTCCCCCTCCTACCACTACCATCTCTTCCTCCCTCCCTCCAACCCTCTCCCTCTCTATCTCCACCCCCTTCTCACTCCCCTCCACTACTACCTTAACACGATTCCCGCTCTTCTGGCATCCACTTCCTCCTTCCCCACTACCTTCTCAACTCTCCTCCTCCTCCTCCTTATCCTATCCCCTTCACTTTGTTTCCCTTCACACCTCCATGCTGGTTATTCCCAACTCTAATTCATCTCCCCTTCTCTCCAATCCCTCCACCTGTCTTCTTCTCCTTTCTTCCCTTCCCCTTTCCCTCTCTCTCTCTCTCTCTCTACCTCCTCCCTCCCTCCTTCCTCTCTCCTCCTCTCATATTCCTCCCAGTTGCTCCTCCCTGTTGCCTCCTTATGATTCAATGATCACTTCATACCATGTCCTGTTACAGAAGTTACAGACTGCGAGTGCCTGGTTACCCCACACTCCTGATGTAATCAATTTATGTTGTTATTAATTACGTCAGTACAATACTTTTTTTTTTTTCTCTTTATCCCCCTGGCAGGACCACCGGGTACATTCTCCACCCTGGTCACGGCCTCCGGAGACCTCGACCACCGCCTATTGCTGCAGAGGACCCTCGGTCACCCCCGGCTTGCCCCCCAGAGGGTGGGGCCCCGGGCCACCTTCGTGACCCTGGAACTGTAACTGGTTGGGGTCCTGCAGCGGCGGTGGTGATGCGAGGCTCTCCAGGAGGGCTTCATCTCATCGGTGGTCCTGCCCTGCCATCTTTTCCTCCTTTTCTCCCCAGAGGAGGCGGGACGCAATGGCGCCAGCGCACTCGCCCCTCCCCCACGTCAAGCTCGGCTACGTGAGAACTCCCAGCCTCCGCCAGGAGTCTCTAACGACGAGTGCAACCCACAACCTCCCCCGGAGAAGGAGAGCTTCCAACGGACGCCGATCCTACCTCCCGGCCGTTCTTCTGATCTACCCGGATCCGCCTCAACCCGGTCGCCGCGTCGTCAAGCGAAATCCCACCGCTGTGCTGATGGGTCGGCCCTCAGTACAATACTGTGTGTACATTGCACATTGATGTGCCTTATTGCCTTTTCATATTATTGCACTTTTTACTTACTGTTATGTACTTATCTCCTCCCCCCTCCCTAGGACACATCTGGAAACAAGCTTTATGGCTCAGTATCGCTTTTAAATAAATAAATAAATAAATGAATAAATAAGACCACCAAGGGTGCGTGATTGACTTGTGATCACTGTATGTTCCTAGGTGCTGGTTCAGGTTGGATGCATGTGTTATGTAACTTGGGGGGTACTTTAAGCCAGTTGGTTAGGTTTACCAAATAGCATGTTGCCTCAGCCAATGACTGTTCCATGGACACTGTCTGCAGTATTTAGCATAGATGCAGGTATACACATGCCACATAATGCATGGTTTACAGTGATATTGCAGTGGGTATGTCAACCTCGGACATGCCATTGTGTTTGGTTACACCTATGGTATGATATCTACCACTATTGCTGTAATGGTATGATTATTGTGCCCCATGTATATGACCTTAGGCTACATGAGGTGTACATGGCATGTAGCTGACATGTATGGGATGCTGGACAGGGATGGCAAGGAGAGCAGTACAGAAGCACCACACAGATCTTGTGTACACAGTGCTAGGTCCTAGCTACAACACAAGTATGTAGTGTGGAGGCTGTGCCTAATCCTTGGTTTCCCCTGTCTGTGTGCTGCACCATGGTTGTGCATACTAGTCTGACAGGTCAGTGCACAGTACTGTTCATCTCAACCATGCACATGTGGCTGCAGTGGCACAGTACTGGTATATAGGTGTGTCTACTATTTAGGGTGCATGGTAATATGCCATGTGTTCTGCTATATGCTATTAATTACATATAAATCTTGTCCCCCTCAACAGACAATAGGACCCAGCCAATAGTACCCTGGACAAGTGGAACAGGACTAGCAGGACACCAGATGTTGTGAGGGGGTGTCCGGCCATGATGAAGCAAGGCATGAGTCCAGGGAGACTGGCCAGTCCTTGGCCACAGGTCCACATATGTACCCTGCATTGTGTGTTTTGCAGACTGGGTTGCATATCTACACTATGCTGCATGTTTTTGCTATGGAAGACAGATGTCCATGTGCATATTTTGCCAGGTTGCATGCATGCTTGTAGAACAGCAACTAGGCTGTTGGTGTTCTGGACACTCACCTGGTCCTTGGGGCACTGTTCCACCACTGACATTGTGGTGTGGCAGGGGCTGTGCCATCTACTAGTTTGATCATCATTGCGACATGCATGCTCTCCTGTCTGTGTGCTGTGCCTTGGCATGCATTACTCAGTACAATAGCATATCCCCTGCGCTGAGTCCTTGGTACAACAGTGCAGTGACAGTAACAGAATAATGCTTACTGCTCCAGGTGGTAGACCTGGCATTGTTTGTCAGGCATGCTGTGCCACATGGTTGGGCCTAGGTATTTGTATCTGTCTGGTGCTGGTAGGCACTTGTCACTCTTGTAACAGGTCTTCCCTGTGACATGCTGTGTGCAGCATACAGTGCCCATGGCAGCCCACTCACGTTGGTGCCATTTCCAGTGCCATCTGCACTCTGTGTCATGCCATTGCATCTCACCAGATCTGGTTTATGTGTCATGGGTTCCACAGGAGGGGTAGTCATTGATGGGCCTTGAATGTATCTTGGCATGTATTTTTTTGGCATTCTGATGCATAGTTACTAGTACCAACACAGTGATGTCCTTTGTGTGATCTTTCCATAGTACATGGACAGTGCTATGCATACATTACAACACCACTGTAAAATTTGTCAGCCTCTGTATGGGGGGCCCCACATCATTAAAGTGGGTCTGAAGTCCGTTGCAATGCAGGGTGCCTACAGGGCACTCTGCATCTCACACCTGTGTTATTATGACTGCAGTACAGTGTGTCAGGTGCTCATTCATCTAGCTCACCACTGCACTCACGTGCTACCCTGTCTGTTGCACATGGTGCTGCATGATGGTCTTGCTCCTGCATGTTCAGTGTCCTTCACACATGTGTGGGTCTGTGTGCTGGATGCCTGGTCTACAGGGCACTGGGTGTGTGGGTGCACCTCATGGCCACTTGTACAGGCAGTTGCCCTATTTCTTTTGGTTCCCCCCTTGTACAGGTGGTGTGCTTCAAGTATCTTGGAGTACTATATAGGCCTACTACAGATAGGGAATTATGACTTTTGCCTATCTACAGTAATACACATTACTGAATGTTGACACACTCTGTAGTATCTGTGTTTTACATAAACCCCAGCCTCTAGCTTCTTTACGGTTGTGTTATCAGCACAGACGGTAGAGCAGTAAACCCTTGGTGGGTGAAACACAGGTAGAGCCTAACTCAGACCTCATGTTTTCTGTGTACAGTCCCCAGCATACCTACAGAAACTTGTGCAGATGCCTTCCACCTTCTTTTGTGATCCTCAGTCTGTGGGGTCACTCACAGAGGAGTTGCTTGGAGTTTGTGGGATTTGCTAGGACCTGATTGGTCTTAGCAAAATAAGTTTCTTAGTTGTCCACTATGCTTAATGCCTCCCTGACTAACACTTGTAAGTTCTGGAAGAGGGCCAGCTTATCCCTGGGTATAGCATTTGCTTCTTTGACTAACACTTGTCTACTTAAAGTATCGCTCACAATCTCATCTATAGTTCTATGGGGTGAGGTGTCTCAACCATTTTTCTTGCTTTTTCCTGTCCATTTGCTGCTCTTCAACTTGTTACTTAAGTCATCTTTGCTGATTAGCTCACTCTTTGTTCAGTGGTTTTTCAGCTGACTGCTACTTCCTCCCTCATGTTCCACTGACTGATACCTTCTTTCTCTTAGCTTTCTTCAGATGAGATGGCTGCTGATTCTTCTCATCTGACTGTAGCTGTTTTTTCATTCTTTTAGCCTTATCTACCATAGTTTGTGGCTGCTTGGTTATCTCCATTTTCTGGTAATCAGTGCAACTAGATTCTGAGTCTCCAAGGTTGCCATCTTTAATTCTGCTTCTGCTGTTTTTCCCTTATGTAGCTTGGCGCCTCTGGACAAGTTTGTAGCTGCCAATGCTCACTCTCTTCCCAACCTTCTATGGACGCTGGGGTTGTGATGATGGTGTCCTGCTGCAAAGATGAATTGCTGGAATATTAGCGCACTAAAATGCAGGAACACTGGGATAATAGAATGCTAGAAAGATGCAATAATGTAATTACATGGTTTCACAGTAAAGCTGTGATAATAGAGGGCTTCCCCTCTGGCAGCCTCCAAAAGGGCAACATATTTGAACAATGTCCCTCATACTTTATAATCTGATGAAAATCTCTTTTAAATGAGGCATTGGGAGTTCCTGTATTTGGAAGCATTTCAGTGATATTCATGACTTAGTCTACCCTATATTAATACTACATTGCCCTCATTTTGGAACCTTGTGATGTATCGCAAGGGATACCATTTCTAACCATGTCCTCAAATTAGGGAATCCCAAAATATGTACTGTCAGAAGTGTTAATATTGGTCACAAAGTGGTTAGCATAGGCCCCTGACTATAAATAGAGAAGAAAGAGAAGAAAAGCAAAGCTAGGAAGTTGTTTCTAATACTCTTTAACTAAACTGTTTAGAATAGAGATTTAATATTTAGCTGACCATGGATGTTGGGTACTATTGGGCCCTCAAGCTTTTGAAGGGGACTGGCCAGGGGTTTGTATAAGTTTCATGGGACAATGGTCAAAAGGCAAGATGCAAGGGTTCCTTTGTCTACACAGCAAACATTCAATCAAGTAGTAGACATTTATTAAAGAGTCATTGTAACATTGCTTTCCATCTCTAGGCTGCTCTACTTGAAGAAGCATATGCATGCCTGGGGAAAAACAACATTCCTCCCCTTACACTTTACAGAAAGAGGCATATATGTGGTAAGACTGTTCTGATACTGACCATTTAACTTGTACCCTGCCATCATTCAGTTGCTTCCCAGGCAGACATGATTAAATGGAAATCCCAGGCAACAAGATCTATTAACATGGCCTAGAATATGTGTGGAATCCCCACTGGCATAGTGAGACACCAGATGGACAGGACAATTTCTTGTTTATTTCCCCTGCAATGCTGAACTTCTCCCATAGGAAACCAACCTAAAGTATATTTTCACTGGATCAATATGAGAGCTTCTGAGCCCCAAGAATGCTCCTTTGCCTTCAGTTTATTTGTGAGGATTCTGAACAGGGTCCCCGATAGTTAATTCAGTTTCTTTTCCCATTACATTAACACTTTCCTTCTTTTCAATCCCTTCTTCAAAGGGGAACCATGAGGAAATCCATTCCCTCCCTTGGTATCTCATTTCTCTGGAAGTCTCTCAGCATTTCCATTTCAAAAATAGATGCAGTCTAAAGCACCCATTTAGTCCTTCAGTAAACACATATTCTGGATGCACCTAATTAGATCTAATTAGATGCATCCAGACCGGGGGCGGGCGGTGGGGCTCAGTGGGCGGGTGGGGAGGGGTACACTAGACCACCAGGGTAATAGGTCCTTTTTATGTTTTAAAGATGCCCACGATTGGGCAGAGTGCAGTCCACTGGACCACCAGGGATATTGGGGTGATTTAAACAGATGCCCGCGATTGGGCAGCGATCAGTCCACTGGACCACCAGGGATATTGGACAGGGGGGGTTATTATACTGATGCCCACGATCGAGCACATAGCAGTCCAGTGGACCACCAGGGATATTAGACAAGGATTTTTTCCATAGACAAATGCCAGCAATCGGGAACATAGCAGTCCACTGGACCACCAGGGAAATAGGACGGTGGGGTTTATTTAACTACATGCCCGTGATCGGGCAGCACTCGGTCCACTGGACCACCAGGGATATTAGACAAGGATTTTTGTTTTAGACAAATGCCCATGATCGGGCTGCAGGGGGTGTCGGTCCCTGACAGCTGCTGCCTGGCAGGGTGCCAGGTGCAAGTCGTCGGGGATCGGCGCACCTGCATGCTAATGGGATGCAAATGGGGCCATAATGACATGCAAATGGCCCCATGTGTGCCTGGCATAAATTATGGTCCCATTTGCATATCCCCTTTTGAATATCACAGGTGCTGTGAATGGCACAATGGCACTTGCGTGTAAGCGTCTCCATATACCCAGTTCTGCCACTTGCGCTGGCACAGTGCCACTGGTACATGCATTCGTGGGCATGGTCAGGGTGTGATATTCAAAGCTGCTGAGCCATAGCGCAGCTCCATTGAATATCGCCCAGGCCACAGCCCTGCGCAACCAAGTTGAGCTGCGCCCAGGCTTGCGCCACAGCCTGGCGCAGTTTGAATATCCGGGCCCTCATCTCTAACAAAATGGGAACACATTGTAAATGGGGCTGCAAAGTCCTTTTTGTTCTATACTGTTTAAAAATAAAGATGTGTCTTAAGTTATCTAATTAAGTAGTAAAGATTCTGTATAATTGGTTTTTAAAATTTTGTAAAGCTTCTAGCAGTGTGTCATTGACATAGACCTATATGAATTAACATTTTGAGAACTACTCAGATCACCACTCATGCAGGAAATAGTGTCCAATTTTACAAACCATGTTTACACATGGATGTGATTTTGATGATATCCCATCACATCTTCCCAACAGAACTCAGTAAGTCTTCCCAGTTTTTTATTATATAGAGTATGTATTATATATTATTTTGCAGTCAGTGCTTATGTAGAAATTGAGATCACCCCAGTCTCTGCCTGAAGGATTTCTCCCAAAACAAACTGTGAGGCACTTAAGTTCAATCTTAAAAATAGCCTTTTTATTGGTTCCAATATTTTGCTGCAGGATTCTATCCCTCAGACTTCTGTGCCATACAATATTTGAGATTTTACTTTTGTGGAGTACACATCTGACATTGCTTGAAAAGAATTATTCACATATACTGTACATTTCCTGTGTGTTCGGAGTATCAATTGCCTTACCATCATATTGTTTCTTTTCTATTTGAATTGACCAGAATTAATGCGTAGCAATATATATTCCACAGTACTTATTGTTTTCTACTTGATCTAGAACTTTACCATCACAAGTTTACATAAAATTCTTACTAATCTTTCCAGTTATTCAGTACAAGAGTCAATTTTCACTAGTGAATCTCCCATACTATTTTGTTCCCTTTGTAACCCACCAGCAGTGCAGCAAATCAGGAGTGCATACTCTGCAGAGAGTAAAATATTATTTGGGTGCTTTTAATTTTTGGATCATCAGTATCTATTGTATCCAAATCCATTATTAAGTTATTAATATATAGTTGAATAAAATCAGGGGCAAGCACGCACACCTGCTTTACCCCTAAATCAGTCAGGATCCTGTCCATTTTACTTCCATCTAAACTGTATCTTTTGTAAGCAATAATACATGACAGGGTGGGTGGTATTGGGCAATACCGGACTGCCCAGGGGCATAATGAGGTCTGATGCCACAGGCAGAGGGCCTTATAGCCCCTGGAAGGTCCTGAGTTGCCCAGTACTACCCAAAATGGAGGGTATTATTGTACTTAGAAAATGGGCCACGGTATTATTGTGCAATTCCTTGTGAGTTCAAGATGCCCATTACTTGTGCAAATAAAGTCAAAAAATGTCTTGGGTCATCCAAAAGTGACCAGTCCAAACTGTGCAAATTGATAAGTATGAACTCTACACAAAGTCAAGTACAAAAATGTTCTTTTTTTAATTTCTCTTCGCCCATTAAGTAAGAAATTAAAAAAAAAAAAAATTTTTGAATTTGATTTTAAGTGGAGTTCATCCCATTGTATTATGTTCAGGATTCTCAAAAGGGATACACCAGCACATCTCCAACTTGAGCACTGGTGCAATTCTGGATGGGGGCCAATGCACCGGCACCTTCCCAATGAGCCAACACATCGAAAATGCACCACATACCGACCAAAATGATATGCGGTGCATCTGGAGGGGCAGTGCATGGGGCGTGCCCATACATATGGTACACAGTCTCATACACCGCCCAACTTGGCAAGTCCAGAGATGTGCCTCCCAAAGATAAGTCTACTTTAAGCAGACATAAGTGGGAGGCCACCCACAGGCAGGCTGCCATACTGCAAACAGCAGAATGGCAGCCTGCCCTCCCTGCTAGTCCAGTGTGCCCCGCCCACTTGAGTCCCCATTTCCATGCTGCACACTGTGGCAGATGTCTTGTAGACATACCAGAACCTCCATCCTTCCCTGCCTGAATCCCCTGACACATGTTGCACACTGTGGCAGTACTGAACAAGGTTCAGACCACCCCCTTCCTGCCCAAAACCCCGAATATATGGTGCACACAGCAGCTGTACAAACTGATGGGCTGAACCCCCCCACCCAACATTCACAAAAACATGCCGCACACTGTGGCGGTTCAGAGGGAATAGCTGTACACCCATACTGGCCTGATTGCAAGGTAGCCGTAATCCCTCATGTCACTGTGGTGGTCCAGTGGACCCCCCACTCACTCAGGCACCCTCTCCCCACCCCACTCCCCATCCCAGCTGGTCCAATGTTCGGTGGGCAGCACAACTCACCCACACATCACCATGACTGCCTGCCGACAGAGCTGTCTGTGAATGTCAGCTACAGTACTACTTTAAGTCCATTGGTGGACCCTGTCAACCAATGGGCTTGCAGTGTTTACTGTACCCTGTCATTCACAACTTTGTGAATGACAGAGTACAATACACACTGCAAGTCCATTGATCAACAGGTTCCACCAATGGGCTTACAGTAGTGCTGTAGCTGTCATTCACAGACAGTTCTGTCAGCTGGCAGCCGTGGCAGTGTGTGGATGGGTTGTGCCGCCCGCTGAACATCGGGACAGGCTGGGACATGGGAGTGGGGTGGGGAGAGGGTACTTGAATAGGTGGGGGTCCACTGGACTACCAGGGATAGGTGGGTTGGCAGTCTCTTTTATGATCAGGGTGGGGGGGCATCACTAGACTACCTGGGTATTCCATTGGGGTCCTGTATGGACATAGTTCAGGGATTGGAGGGGGTCCACTGGACCACCAGGGATTTATCAGAGGATCTGGTCACTATGCATTTGGGTCAGGGTGGGGAGGGGGGCCATGCATTGTACATTTCCACTGCAGTGAGCGGCATTTTCACAGTGCCTTGGGCAGGGAGGAGGGGTTCATGGATTCTTCCTCTACTGCTCCAGTGTGCAGCATAATAATAGGGACCCAGGCAGGGGGTGGTACTGACCTGACAGGGGTGCTGGGAATGTGGCTGTACTGCCGCACATGCGGGGTGCTCTGTGCATTCCGCTGGGTGCAGCCTTGCACAGCACATGCAAAGGGGTGATAATGACATGCAAATGGCCTCATTGCATCTTGTATGCCTAATGGCATCGTTAGCATGTTGTTGGCTCTGAATGGCACATTTGGGCACAGCGCATCATGAGATGTGCTTCCCCATTGGTTTCCCAGCCTGATCAGGGGGGTGCACCGGCACATCCAGGGCTGGGCACAACTGTGATATTCATCGGTGCATCTTCTGCGAATATCACAGTTGGTGCTTGGCGCATCTCATTTGCACCAGGGCATCCGAGATGTGTCGAGCACAAGGTCTTTGTGAATTCTGTCCCATATCTTTAAAAGAAAAACAATTATGTTTAAATGCCAAAAGTCTTACTTGTTTGATTTACTTCATAATAAAAGAGTTCCTCCACCTATTTTTTTTTAACCTAGAGACTTTTGTTATAATGGAGCTTCCTACTTTTAAGGTTTGAAATGGTTGTTATGGTTACCCCCACCCTATACACGTTGAACCACTTTTGTTTCACTGTTCTTATTTAAGATAAACAGCTTTTGTTTTACTGTTTTATTTTTTGTAAGTATTCATTCTTTGATTTTAATGTATTCACATTTTGTATGATTTATTTATTTATTCATTGATGGGAATGTGGCCAAGAAGCAATGGTGGTGGTTGGGCGAGGTGGGAGAAAAAGAAAGTTAAGTCTGCAGCATAGAGGTACATTTTGTGCTTTCCATTTGAATGTATTCTCCTTTTGAAGCTGGGGTACTGAGAAGAGCTACAGTTTAAACACTGCATACATTGGGAGAATCAGCCAGCAGTGTGATGGTGGAGGGTAGACGGCACTACTGTGGAGAAACCAAATACTGACAGAAGGTCCACACATTTTTTTTTATAATTAATGTTTACTGAAACTATATCACAACAAACTACACAAAATATTATTACTTATAATGGATAAGAAACATCCAACAACCAAATCCCAGAAGTGCTTACCATTACAAAATATACAGCAAAGAAGAAAAAGCTGACAATAAATTCAAAAGTATCACATAGGCTACATGACAAGCTGAAATACCAAAGCCAATAAAATAAAAGAAAAGGTGGCAAGGCATTCCTGAACTTTAATAAACTGCCCACTCAGTCTGAAGCTGAGGACAGACACAGGAAATTACAAAATAAGGGCATCTATGGAACAAAAGTGGGATCCCATGGAGCTGGTAGTTAACTCATTGACCCCAAATCTCTTTAAAAACTGATAATCTATTTAAATGTTTATACATAGTTTTTTCAAGGCCATAAATTAAACTAACAATTTCTTGCCATTGTTGTAACACTGGGTGCCGAGCTGTCCATCAAGGTTTAGTAAGAGCCTTCTTAGCACAGGCCAATTAAAATAATAACAGCTTTATTTGGCATGGGCAAAGTTTTGGAGCTTCTGGAGGGATATGTAGCAGGGTCAATAATGGAGGCAAAGGGAGGCTTAGAGAAAATATTTGAGCAAGGGCTTAAGAGCCTGAGGCCCAGTACTGCTGGATTAAGGGACTTAACCAAAAGACGTGAGCTTGGTCTGCCTTAGCTTCCTCACATAACCTCCAGCATCTCCTTGCCAATGGACACTTGTAGCTTGCAACCCGAGCCAGAGTTATGAAACAATTAGACCAACACTTCCACGCAAATGCCTTTCAAAATAGAGTAGAAGAAAGGGTATACAGTATGTAGCTATAGCAAATCTTTCCCAGTCCTCAAAACTACAGGAACCGATAATTCCTCATTCCATTTGGCGAGAATGGACAGGGTCATCTCCTTTGACAGGGAGCGGATAGAGGAATAAAGTATTCCAATAAAATACTCAATATCAGCTCCCTTTTGAACTGAAATCAACAACGTTATCAGAGGAGAGATCTGTGTTGATAAGCTATGCATAACAAAAGGTAAAGTGAGTATATAGGAACAAAGCTGCAAGTACTTAAAATGCTTCATGCAAGGAAGTCCATATTGCTCTTGCAAATCAGTAAAAGTAATAAAGCCTTGACCATTCAGCAATTGATGGTAATATACCAACCCCAACCTCACCCAGTGATGAAGACAATTATCAACTTTATTAAGAATGTTCAAGTGATCCCACACCTTAGCAGGTAAATGTAATCTCTCAAATGAAAAAAAAAACGGTTCTGGAATTTATGCCACAGCTGCAATACTTCGTACGAGAAACAATAATAATGAGAGAAACTAAGGTAACCAGGGGGAGACGCAAACATCATCTGCCCAACATCGTACAAATCATTTAAAGCAAATTTGATGCCCTTCCAGTAGGAAGAATACCGGGGGTTAGAACAGTAACAGAAAATTCAGAATAAACAGGCTTCACTATATCACTGAAAATAGGGAAAACCAATACTGTCCTTTGATTTAAGTAGATACTAAATAGAATTATACCATGGACCTTAGAAACATAGAGACATAGACTTTGATGGCAGATAAGGACCGCTAGGCCCATCTAGTCTGCCCATTTCCCTACCTACAGGATAGGCCGCAGATCCTAGTTAACCAACAGCCTATATCTTCCTGCCCCCCACAAGAATTGCCTTATGTCTGTCCCATGCATTCTTGAATTCTCCCACAGTTTTAGACCCCACAACTTCCTCAGGAAGGCTGTTCCATGCATCCACTACCCTCTCTGTGAAATAATACTTCCTCACATTGCCCCTGAAACGCCCTCCTTCTATCTTTAAATTGTGTCCCCTTGTTCCTGCAAGTCTCTTTTTCTGAAAGATGCTACCCTCTTGGACTTTGTTGATTCCCTTGAGGTACTTAAAAGTTTCTATCATGTCCCCCCCTTCTTTCCTCAAGGGTATACATATTAAGCTCCTTTAGTCTCTCCTCATATGGCTCTCTTGCAGACCCTGCACCATTTTTTAGTTGCCCTCCTCTGGACTGCCTCTATCCTGTCTATGTCCTTGCTGAGATGGGATCTCCAGAACTGGACACAGTATTCCAGATGGGGTCTCACCAACTGTCTGTACAGAGGGATAACAACTTCCTGTTTTCTGCTGCTGATGCCTCTCCTATACATCCCAGTATACCCCGGCCCTCCCTACTGCCTTCACATTGCTTGCTAACCTTAAGGTCATCTGATACGATTACCCCCAGGTCCCTTTCCTGTTTTGTTGTTGTTACTACCTCCCCCATTGTGTATTCTTCCCTGGTTCTTGTTTCCCAGGTGCATTATTTTGCACTTTTTGCATTGAATCCTAGCTGCCATATGTCTGACCATTCCTCCAACCTTGCCAAGTCCCTTTTCATCCTTTCCACGCTCGTGTATCGACCTGTTGCAGATCTAAGTGTCATCTGCAAAAGGCATACTTTCCTTCCAGTCCCTCTGCAATGTCACTGATGAAGACATTAAAGGACTGGACCCAATACTGAACCCGCGGTACCCACTAGTAACCGCCTCTTTCTTCAAGTGGACTCCATTTACAATTACCTTCTGTGTCCTGTTGTCCAGCCAATGTTTTACATGAGCTACCACCCTGGGACCCACTCCCAGGCTGGTTAATTTGACTAATAATCTTTTGTGTGGGACTGTGTCAAATGCCTTGCTAAAGTCTAGGTAGGCCATGTCCACAGCCCCTCCCTGGTCTACTACTTTGGTCACCCAGTCAAAGAAATCTATTAGATTCGTCTGACATAACCTTCCCACTGTGAACCCATGCTGCCTTGGATCCTGTGCTCCACTGACCTCTAGGTACTCAACTATTCTTTCCTTCAGAAGTGACTCCATCACTTTCCCTACCACAGAGGTCAGACTGACAGGTCTATAGTTTCCTGCCTCTGTCTTGGTCCCACTTTTGTGAAGGGGAATCACATCCGCCTTCCTCCAGTCCTCAGGTACCACACCATCCTCCCATGATTTATTAAAAGAGTAGCCAGTGGTTTCACTAGTTCCTTCCTTAATTCTTTTAGAATTCTGGGGTGAATTCCATCAGGACCCATTGTTTTGTCCACCTTCAGTTTTAGGAGTTCTTGCAGAACCCTTTCTTCTGTGAAAGGACTGGGATCGACCCCCCTATCAAGAGTGCTTCTGTTAATTGGATTAGGCACTTCCCCCTCCTCTTTTGTGAATACTGAGCAGAAATATTCGTTCAGTATTCCTGCTTTTTCACTGTCCCCCTCTGCCCACCTACCAATGAGAATGGCAGGCTGGCACCTTACCTCCATTGTAAATCCTCTGATAATCATTGCAAAAGGTGCCAGCCAGCCGCATCTTGAAATAAAAGCAATCTGACAGCAAAATCATGGAACTGTGACCACCATCTTGTTTCTCTGCTAAGCGGAGACTGTAAAACAGCAGCTCCATACATCAGGGAAACAAAACAAAACAAAACATTGCTGTACTACTGAGTGGCTTATTTAAGCATTATACCAAGTACTGCTTTTTTTAAAATAATAAAAAAAGCAGCACTTGGTATAATGGCAATAAGCCACTCAGGGGATCTGGGTTATCGGGATTTACCATGGCTGGCACAGTTTTAATCACTTCACTGCGCCTCGAGGGCAAACTACTCTAGCCATGGTAAGTCCCCCAATAACCCACACTCCATCATGGCTTATTGCTTAAGTATACTTTCTAGGCTTGTTTCCTCTCTAGAGAAAACAAAGAGGCATATGTTGCCATTCTCTTATATATGATGAAGGAGGCATAGAAGGGAGAGTCTGAAGGATAAATAAAACTCTCAGCAGCAAACATTAATCTGAATTGTTTCAATATGACTGAAAATAGAAAGGGGTAAAGTGGACCAGCAAGAGAGATCATCTGATAATACTTGTGTCAAAGGCTCATAATTCAAAATATCAGTTTGCTCATGGAATTTTGTAATCGTTATCCCTAGATATTTAAAACAATTTCTGTTCCAGAAACTGGAAGCAACTGATGAATTTCTAATGGAGGAGAATAATGAAAAGCTTATACATCAGTCTTTGACTTGTTTAATCAAAACCCTGAAATCTGTTCAAAGGTATCCAGTATTTGAAATAACACTTTAAGTGACAAAGTGTGGATAGTCAAAGTTAGAATGATATCATTCTCAAATAGAGCTATGTAATAATCGCATCCAACCAAGGGAAGTCCTTCTATCTGAGAGGAATGGCGAATGTGAGATGCCAAAGACTCAACATATAAAGCAAATAAAAGAGGAAAAAGAGGGCAACCCTGTCAGGTACCCCTTCCCTTGGAACTGATGGATCAGGAGAATAGAGTGGAATAGCAGGAATTGAAAATGGAGAGAATGTCGGCATAATAATGCATGGCTTTATCTGTGGCAGTGTGTTGTAATTTAACCACCATGACAGCTGCACAATAACTTCGCAATCGCCTTGTCAACTATCTAGTTCCCTTAACCCCCAATATAGAACTTTTGTCTCAAATAGAAAAGAACATTTTCTGTCTTCAGGTCCAGTTGTCATTGCAGTTTGGCCCTGGTGGCAAGCATTTTTATCTAAGCAGTCTTATCACCCTTCATCCAGCCAGTTTCCAAGGTATATAAGGCTTGATACAACCCCGACCTCCATCTATCCCGGGGGAGGACATAGACACATTACTTTTAGAAGATATATAAAACATAACAGCTAAAGGGAAGGTTCTAATAATGGGAGACTTCAACATGCCAGATACAGATTGGTCAATACCAGCAGGAACATCTGTCAGAACTAGACACATGGTGGATTCCCTGTAAGGGGAGGGCCTCAAACAACTGGTACAACAACAACCCACAAGAGACAGGGCTATCCTAGATCTAGTACTGACTAACAGGAAAAGGATCACAGATCTCCAGGTAGAAGGTCACCTGGGGGCCAGTGACCATCACATGGTATGGTTCAATTTGGCCAATAGAACTAAATCATCCCATTCCAAGGCAAAAATAAGGGACTTCAGAGGAGCTGACTTTGATAAGATGGTCAACAGAGTTAAGCTAGCCCTGGCAAAAAGAAATACAGGTGAGGGGGTACAGGCAAAGTGGGCAAGCATTAAGGATGCAATAGTTGAAGCAACATCCCACTGTTTTAGAGAGAGAGAAAAGGAAGTGCAAAAGAAGAAGGAAACCACTTTGGTTCTCAAAAACAGTAGCAAAAAAGGACAGAGCCAAAAGGCTAGCCTTCAGAAAATATAAGGGAACACTGTGGGATGAAGATAGGGAGGCATACCAAACTTCCCTAAGGAAAGCAGGGAAAGCAGTAAGGCAGACAAAGGGCCAAACTGAAGAAACTCTAGCGCAAACAGTAAAAGAAGGTGACAAGACTTTCTATAGATACATTAGTGAAAGGAGAAGGTCCAGAGGGGTATTGCTAAGACCAAAGGAAATAAGGGGGCGTATGAGGAGGAGGACTATGTAAAAGCATCTATCCTAAATAGATACTTCTGCTCAGTATTTACTGAAGAGAAGGTAGGGCAGGGCCCACAGCTCAACACCATGGACACAGGGGAGGGTGGTGTGCACCAGTCCTTCACAAAAGAAAGGATCCTACAAGAGCTTGATAAGCTCAGGGTGGACAAGGCAATGGGTCCTGATGGCATATATTCCAGGGTACTAAAGGAGCTAAGGGTGGAGCTAGCAGAGCCATTATCAGAACTGTTTAGTGAGTCTCTGACCACAGGAGAGGTCCCAGAAGACTGGAGAAGGGCTCATGTGATCCCGCTCCACAAGAATGGTAAAAAGGGAGGAGGCAGGGAACTATAGACCAGCCAGGCTTACCTCAGTAATGGGCAAGATTATGGAGGCACTCCTTAAGGAAAGGATAGTGCAACACCTGGAATCCATAGGAGCACAGGATCTAAGACAGCATGGGTTTACAAAAGGAAGGTCCTGTCAAATTAATCTCATAGATTTCTTTGACTGGGTAACAAGAGTGGTGGCCCAAAGGGGAACAGTTGATATCACCTACCTTGACTTCAACAAAGCTTTCAATACTGTTCCACACAGAAGATTGATTAATAAGCTGGGTAGGCTTGACGTGGGTCAGAAGTTGGTCAACTGGGTGGCAAACTGGTTGAGAGGCAGAAAACAGAAAGTGGTGGTAAACGGTATACAGTCAGAAGAGATGCAAGTCACAAGTGGGGTACCTCAGGGATCAGTCCTGGGGCCAGTCCTCTTCAATATCTTCATCAGTGACATTGCAGATGGACTGGAGGGTAAGGTTTGTCTGTTTGCAGATGACACCAAGATCTGCAACTGAGTAGATGATCCAGATGGGGTGGGCAGAATGAGAAGAGATCTGGATAAACCAGCAAAATGGTTAGAAGAGTGGCAACTGGGGTTTAATGCAAAGAAATGCAAGATCATGCACATAGGGAAGTGAAACCCTGAAGCCACCTATCAGCTGGGGGGGGAATTGCTGGCAGTCACAAGGGAAGAAAAAGACTTGGGCATCATCATCACCAATGACCTGAAATCATCCAAGCAGACCATTAAAGCAGTAGGTAAGGCTAGGGGGATGTTGGGGCATATTAGTAGGGGTATCATAAGTCAGAAGTGGGAGGTAATAATCCCCTCTTTACAAGACACTGATTAGGCCCCATCTGGAGTACTGTGTGCAGTACCGGAGGCCACACCTTCACAAGGACATTAACCAAATTGAGACAGTCCAGAGAAGGGCAACCAAAATGGTGCAGGGACTGCATCAGAAAACATATGAAGACAGATTAACGGAGCTCAATATGTATACCCTAGAGCAAAGGAGGGAGAGAGGTGATATGATCGAAACATGCAAACACCTTGAGGGCATTAACAAGGCGAAATAGTCTAACATGTTTCCATATAAGAAAAATAGCAGGACAAGAGTACAGAGCATGAGATTAAAGAGAGGCCGATCAAGGGGTAATGTGTGGAACTTCTTTTTCACAGAAAGGGTGGTGGATGCAAGGAATGTCCTGCCTCAGGAAGTGGTGGATATAAATACAGTGCAGGGCTTCAAACAGGCATGGGATAGGCATAAGGGAGCAATACATATGAGTATGAATAGATAGGCCATTGACAGAGCAAAGGCTGGTGGCACATTTATAAGGTAGAAAAAGAAATAAAGCAATGATAAAGCAATGGGGCCAGATGGGGTGCACCCCAGGGTCCTTAAAGAACTAAGAGAGGTGGTGGCTGAACCTCTGGCTCTCCTGTTCAGCCAATCACTGAAACAGGGGAGGTACCCAAAGACTGGAAGACAGCAGATGTAGTCCCCTTATACAAAAGTGGGAACAAAGAGGAAGCAGGGAACTACAGACCAGTCAGCCTCACCTCGGTAGTGGGAAAGATCATGGAAGCACTACTGAAGGAGAGATTGAGTGGAACATCTGGTTGTCAATGGACTACAGGACCCAAAGGCATGGTTTCACCAGGGGAGATCATGTCAGACCAACCTCATTGAATTTTTGACTGGGTGACTAGGAGGTGGATCAGGGAGGGCAGTGGACATGGCCTATCTGGACTTCAGCAAGGCCTTTGACACTGTGCCACATAGAGACTATTACACAAACTGGGGAATATGGGTGTGGGCAGGACAGTAGTGTGGTGGGTAGGTAACTGGCTGGGTGGCAGGACACAGAGGGTGGTGGTAAATGGCTGTCACTCCACAGAGGGAAGAGTGACCAGTGGGGTACCACAGGGATCAGTGCTGGGACCGGTCCTATTCAACATCTTCATCAGTGACATTGCACAGGATCTAGAAGGCAGAATTTCACTGTTCGCTGATGACACAAAGCTCTGTAACAGAGTAGACACACCAGAGGGTGTAGACAGAATGAGAAGGACCTGCAGAAACTTGAAGAATGGTCAAGGGTTTGGCAGTTGAAATTCAATGCAAAGAAGTGCAAGATAATGCATATGGGGCACAAAAACCCTGGCACAATATATCAGTTGGGGGTGAGGATATAGCATGCACCAAGCAGGAAAGGGATCTTGGGTTGTCATCTCTGATGACCTCAAGGTGAGGAAACAGTGTGACAAGGCATCAGGTAAAAGCAAATAGGATGCTGGGATGTATAGGCAGGGGCATCACCAGCAGGAAAAGGAGGTCATAATCCTGCTATACAAGACACTAGTGAGGCCCCACCTGGAGTACAGTGTACAGTTCTGGAGACCATACCTACGTAAGGACATAGACAGGGTAGAGAAGGTTCAGAGGAGGGCAACAAAGATTGTGCATGGGTTGCATCACAAGTCCTATGAAGACAGGTTGAAGGAACTGAACATGTACTCCCTGGAGGAGAGGAGGGAGAGAGGGGATATGATAGAGACATACAAGTATCTTACAGGGAGGAACAGGGTGCAGGAAAACACTATTTTAAGCGAAAAGATGTTTCAGGACTAGAGGGCATGGGATGAAGTTGGAGGAGGACGATTCAGAGGAAACATGAGAAAGAATTCTTCACAGAACGGGTGGTGGACAAGTGGAACACCCTGCCAGAGGAAGTGGTGGGAGCTGAAACAATCACAGGATTTAAGAATGCATGGGATAGACATAAAGGAATTCTAGAGGTCAGGGGTAAGGGGAAATAGACTTCTAGGAAAACAAACTGAACTTACAAGCTCAAATGGGCAGACTAGGTGGGCCATAGGCCCTTATCTGCCGACACTGTCTATGTATCTATGTATCTATGTAAATGGGCAGACTGGATGGGCCTTTCGTTCCTTATTTGCCATCAACTTCTATGTTTCTATGTTTCTATCCTGCTCTTTGGTTTAGATGTAGCATACATTATTAGCTTTCAAATGGAAAAAAGAACTGCACGGCTTCACATAATGACTTTACACTAGAACAATGCTAGGACATGTTAAAACCCTTTTATTAAACATAAGCAGAGTAGCACCCCCACACATCAATGTTTCATGCTGCTCTAGTGCTTTTCAAGCACAAGAGCAGTGTGAAACATTGACGTATGTCGGGGTGTTAACTCTGCTTATGTTTAATAAAAAGCTTTTAACATGTCATAGTATTGGACTAGTGTAAAGTCATTATGTGAAGGCATGCAGTTCTTTTTTCTATTTGTATCTACATAATTCTACTGCATTTGGCTCCATTTTGCCATTTCTTGAGCCACCAAGTGTGCTTTGGTGCTATTCGCTTTTCCACAAGATCGGCTTTTAAGGCATCCTGGAGTATACTGAGGGAAATGGATTTACTATCATTAAATTCCAAAAAAAGTTTAACCTGGGCTACCAACTCCAAAATCAATGACTTATCCTTCAAATAACCTAAATGAAGATGACAAAAGGAGTGTGAAAGGGGTTTATTAAGCTCAAGCTTGATTAATACTGGTGCATGCTCCAATAAATGAATAACACCATGTTCTTGGAAGGATTTTGCCTGGAAAAGCATCTTGAGGTTTTTCAATACACCCTCTCAATTAATTAAATTTCTTCCACCTCAAAATGGATTATGTTGGACGAATTGCATGGAATTCATGGCTACTCAAGCCCACATATTTTGGTCCTACCCAGTTATCTCTCCTTTCTGGACTCAGATAGCAGATGCTTTAATACAGATAGTGGGGCCGGAGGCAGTCTTAACTCCAGAATTAGTTCTGTTATCCATTCCTCCCCCAGATCTTAGATGTAATCAATGAGCTATGCTTTATAAATATATATTGACAGCTAAAAAGGCCATTATTTGTAAGTGGTACCTGGACTCCCCCACCCCATGCTTGCCCTTTGATATTCCATTTTAAATTATATGTATTACTTAGAGCAATTAACTGCTCTGTGTACTGGCAAGGAACAGCAGTTTGAGTTATGCTGGAGACCATGGGTCTTTTATATTGAGGAATGGGTTGAATCCTTTTTCCATGAAGGTGGAAGGTATAATTGGTACCCTTATATGACAGTTTCTGTAGATGGATTGGGAGATGTTCATAGCTGTAGCCTCTTCTGTTTAACTATTTTGAAGGTATCTAGCTGTTGATACAACAATTTATTCCATTTTCCTTTTGGTCCTCCTGTTCATTATATGGATCCCTTCTTTGTATCCCTTTTCTTTTTTTCCCCCTTTTGAGGTGTTTTTTTCTATGTCTCTGGGAAACATACATTTACTTGATTTGACTGTTATTCAGCTCTCTGGTTTTTGCTACATCCTTTATATGATTGTATACTATTTCTATTTCTTTGTTTTGACAAGCAATTTAGTGTATAATTGTATATATGGAATATCATCCTGAGAAACAAAATAAAGAGTATAAAAGAAAATAATAACACCATGATCAATCTCATGTATAGATCCAAGATGCTCCACAGTGATAATAAAATAGTCCAAGCTGGCAAAATTGCCATGACAAGCTGAATTATGGGTCTGAGTATGAATAGAGCACCAGGCTTCCACCAGGTCCAAATGCTGAAGTATACAGTGAACACATTTATATGTGCTCAAAAAAACAATGAGAGGTTGGCTTGGAAGTGTCCATATCTGGGTTCAATGCTAAATTTAAATCCTCCACCCACAGCAACTGCCCCTGTAAAAAAGACATTAGAGCAGAAACAAATTTAACAAAAAATGGTGTATCTGTTTGTGTGGAGAAATAAGAGTGAACTGTTTTCAGCTCCTGGCCATACAACGTCCCAGTCACTGTGACTTAGTGACCAGCAACATCTGCAAAACTGGAGTGAACTTTTAGCAGGAGCCCTCAGTGACATAATATTAGAACCCCATGGCAGCGTCCTGAAGAATTGGAAGCAAAATATAACTTATCAAAGCCAAATTTTGAAAAATGCATATGTTCCTCTCAGGACAAGTGTGTTTCTTGTAATAAAATGATATTAGCTTATTTCTGGTAGAAATACTGCAACAGGCAGTAGCAATTCACTAGGTTATGTGACCCATTTACATTCTATGAAACAAGTTTAGAAAGTAAAGACATACAAAAATAAAAATATAGAGGTAAAACAAGCTACACCAAACTCATACAAAACCGTGTCCGCACCCCCAGTTTAATTTATCAGCAAACACACCACCTGCCAATAATATTAAATGAAAAACATCAAAAATATGTATGACCCGGAGATAGATGATCTCCTCTAATAATGGAGTAAAAGGAAGAAGTAATAAGGAATGCCTTGCAAGTCAATATGCCTAGTACTCAACTAACAAAAAGCAGCTTAATCTCAGCTATTAAACTGTAAAAAATTACTTTGTGCTGTAAAAAAAAAACAATACTATATAGCCTCTGGGTTTTCCATGTACTTAGCAGGAATAAATAAAAACATCTGCAGTGCAGCAGATAACACAGCAGATAACATCAAACAATAATATTGCCAACCAGGCAAAATAAGAAAAGTAAGAACAAACACGTAAACAACAACCAGCAGTGAACTCTAAATCTGCAACCAAGGTAGGAAGCCAAGCCTAATATAGGGCTCCTGCGTAGCACTGGTAAACTGAAAAGCGATACAAGGGAGTAAACAATGACATACCAAATCCCCAGGTTCCAAAGGAACTGAGTAAATATGACAGACACTGTGAATCACTTGGTCCATTATTACTCCATCAATGCCACTCTTGGATGCAATGTTTCAGGGTTACATTATTTATAAGACAGACTCTGTACTGATACCCTATGCTCTCCTATACAATGAAATTGTATGCCCCCCCCAGAAAGCAACCCCTGCAAATACAATCAAGTCTTTACAGAACCCTCCAAGAAGATATAACATGCAATAAAATAAGTGATAGAAAGATATTTAACAAATTTTATATTAAGCACTGGGCACCCCATGCCCCTATTAACGCTGCTCACCATGAACCTGATAACTAATGAGGCCAGTAGGGAATAAAAAATTTAAAGAAATGTAAAAATATCTTACTAAAGTCAACCTTAAGGGGCATCTACCATTGTACCATAATTATAACATGTCCTAGAGAAATAGTAACTGCTGGTTGGCATATAAAATAGCTCCGTTAGGCAGGAGGGATTAGATGAAACTCACTGAGGTACCAAACCAGCAGTTTGCTGGCAGTTGCCCCCAATACAAGAATAATATAGTCTCACTTTCAGTTCCAGCAAAGTGAAGTCAGGGGAAAAAATCATCATTGTCATGCAATTGCAGTATAAAGTCATTACTTGGCTACTTTGTCAAGAAAAAATCGGTGCTGTTCCAGAAGGTTCTGGAAGAGGCAACCTCCATGTCTGACTGTCTCAATATGTCTCCACTGAAATTAATAAGAGAGTGGGGAAAAGTAACAATAAAGAAAGAAAATGGCAACTAAAATGAAAACGAAAACCACAGTTCTAGAACAAAAGGCAAAGCAAGTCAGTGAACCAAAGCAATAATAAGGAACCAAGAAAACAACACCAAAAAAAAAAAACCACACAGAAAACTTGCTCCCATGAAATAAAAAAAACATAAACACCAATAAAAGATAAGACCCCCAAAAAAGCAAAAAAAAAAACAGCTGAACAACCAAAATGATCACAAACTTAGAAGTAAATACCAGCAAACTATAACAAAAATCAGAATAAAAAAAATGTATTTATTTAAATTTTCGTAACCGAGTAGGCCCACTGAGACAGAATGTTCCTTTTTCAGGAGTGACCTGAGGAAAAAGGTTACAAAGGGAGGAACAGTGATACAATAAATAATATCACATGGTGAGTGTATGCAGACACTTTTACAAAAACATACATAATAAAGCAAAACATCATGCAGGCAGTAAATTAAGTTACAGCTTCAAAACTGGTATAGAGATAAAAATCAGAGCACAATAACTAAGCAAAGCAAATGTACAATTAGGCATTACTGTATACAGAGTATACAGACACAGTGAGAAATTATTTACAACTGAGACCAACCGGACAATCAGAGCACGACTTGCATAGCACCAGAGCACAGCGTAATAAATAAAGGGAGGATAAGAAGGCTCAGGTAAGGAACCCAGAAAAAGGACAAAAGAGGGCAGAGTGATGAGAGATAAGGGGAGCAGTGAACCTGGAGCAGGTGAACAGAGGTACAGGTCATGACAGTGGAGGGAAGAGTGTTCCAAAGAGAGGGACCTGAGAAGGTGAAGGCATGCCGACCCACTGCTAGACGGAGTTTAGGGATAGTGAGCAAAAGTAAGCCAGCAGACCACAAAGGTCTAGTTACAAGTTTACATTGAATGATGGGCAGGAGGCAAGGAGGAGTGTAAGTATGCACAAGCTTGAAAGTCAGGCAGAGGGTGGGGAATTGCAGCCTGGCTTCAAAAGAAGGCCAGCCCAGTGAGCCAAGAACAGTGAAGTGGTGATCTCTGGCATTAGCACCAAGGGCAAATCAAGCTCTCCTGTGGTAAAACTGTTTTAGCTTGTTAAGAGGGGAGACCTGAGTGGAATGGAGGAGTAGAGGATTGGGCCACCATAGGAGATAAATAAATGGGGAGGGTGCTCTGAGATCCACTTTACTAAGATGAGTCCCATAATGTCCGTCTGAAAAAGCACTTATAAGAACAGGAGCCAGGATCAGATATTCATCCTGGGATGATCAACATCTGTATACTGCCAAGAACAAATAGTCCAAAAAATCAGGAACTGTAGTCTTTCTCATGTTCAGGTGGATTCCTCCTGGTGTTATGCTTGTAACATAGCACAGATCTCCTGCAAAGATGCTTCTGTGCATCGCTTTTTGCTGGAAGGTGAAGTTCAAGACCACTGAACCTTTTGCAAAGCCCTCTTATCTCTAGCTCCGAGGACTCCATGGGCTCCTCGGGAGGGAGCAGATTATGATTATTCTGTTCTTGGGCTGCAGCTTCAGGGCTGTCAAACACTTTGGAGCTGTCAGGAAAATGAAACTTCAGTCAAGTGGGTTAATGAATGGAAACCTTTATCTTGTGAGCACATAGGGTCAGGAGAATCGGAGTATACGCCCTCCATTTTGCTTGCAGTGCAGGAGAATAGTCATCAATGTATATTTGAGCATTCTTATACCTAATTGGACCACTCCACCAAGCTGTATGCAATAGCTCCTGTTTAAGTGCATAATTGTAGAACCAAATTAAAATAGATCATGGTGCTGCTCAGGTGAAAGGGGCTTTTGACTAAGTAACCTATGAGCCTGCTCGATCGGTAAAGGAGCCAAATCAGTAATGTCCAGGACTGAAACCAGTAATGCCTGCAGAAATTGAACCCTATCTTCTGTCCCTTTGTCCCCCTCAGGTATTCCATATACCTGCAAATTATTTCTTCTTGAGCAGTTCTCTAAATCCTTGCATCACTCAATGAGATGCTGGCAATCAAGAAGTACTCGCCCAAGGACCTGCACCATGCAGTCTATATGGGAGTCCTAGTCAAACATTTGCTTTGTCAAGTCACTCACCTTTCCCTCTAAGGAGTGAATTGAGGATTTAAATTCAGCATAGATATTTTGGGTTTCTATTCTGAATTCCTTAAGTTCCTGCAATATCACCAGAATTTTAGTGTCTGAAGTTGAATGCTGATAGGCTTCACTTTCCAACATAGCTCCCAGTGGTTTCTCTAACTGTTGTGCAGTGGTTTCATTTTCCGGGGAAGCAGCTTCTGAGGTGAGATGTTTTTGCTTTTTTGATATACCCATAGACTACCAAAATGCCTTGGATCAAAATAAACCAATAGGTTAGTGAAAATAGCAAGAATTATGAGGCAAACAAAGCAGCTCTAAATGGAGCTAGCACTCTATGTTGCCATGCTGTAAAAAGGTAAAACTGGAACTCCAGAAGGTCCATACATTTTGCAGGAGAGAAAGCCACTGAGGTAGGAGGAAAAATTGGAAGAAAGCCTGCATAAAGCAGGTAGATTTCTGATTTTGCTTTGTTGTTTTTTCCCAAAAACTGGGCCGAGGTTAGGTGATGGGATGGGGGTGAGGCAAACAGCCACTTAACGGGCAAAAAAACTGGCGGTTGCTGAGTTTGAAAATTCAGGATGCCCAAAGATACATTAAGTAATGGGGCATCCCAATTGGCACCTGATTTTTACCTGACTCTATTGAAAAATAGATATCTATGGTGAAACTGTTTTCAGCCAATCAGGATGGAGAATCAATTCTTGCCATTTTCTAAAATCCCTTTATTATTTGTGTATAACATTGCTATGATTGGCAGAAGTCTGGTTTCAATATTGCCATTTGGTGCAATTTTCCAGTGTTTCTTTATTTATTGTCAAATGATTTTTAATGTCCAGAAGCACTATACGTTAACTGTCACATTTCCAGTGAACATATTTACTTATCAAGTAGATATTAATAATTATTTCCTTTAGTCCCCAAAGCCTGAGTATTTATCACATAATAACCATGCCTCCTTAATCAATAGTTCCAGTTTTTGCTATATATATTTGCTAGGAAATTTCACCTATTGTCCAATTTTCAAGAATAAAATGACTGGTATTAATACTGTTTTAGTAAACAAAGTAGCTCAGATGGATGCCCACTACTCATTATTTGCTAAGATTACATATATCTGCTGGGAGTTGATCTACTCCAGGTGATTTGTTTCTTTTTAGCCCTTTTAGTATCGGAATAATTTCCCCTTGAGTAACTGGTTCCTAAGCCTATATGCTATTGTTCTGAATTTCTGTAAGGCTATAATTTTCTCTTTCTCTGGCATAAAAATCTTCAACATATACAAAACAAACATATCCAGGGATAACTGATTCTGTGTTAATTCTATTATTGTAAGGACTGTTAGAGTGAGGAGTCTACTGGAGTGTGGCAAGCTCCTGCAGTTACATTTCCTCACTGTAAGAGTTTTTCACAGATGTGCTGTTTTTTTTTTTTTTGTGAATCTGGTTCTGCAGCATACTTCCTGGTTTGACTGTTGTCTCAGCTCTGCTATTCAGTTATCCATGCTTTTAGAGACAAACAAGGTTGCATCCCTGCTCTGTACCTGGGGCCAGAATTTTTAAACTTGAAAAATTGCACACGTGGAAAAAACATTACAAAATTTAGGGTTTCCTTTGTGCAACTGCAATTTTTTCCATGTTCTCTCAATTTTCAAAAAGTTTGCCTCTTTGCAATGTTTCCACAAATCATGGCAGCTTGAGCATATTGTTATGCTCAGCTGTGGAAAATATTACACGCAGTATTACCAGGCCTACCATTTTTAGGGCTGCAGTGGGCAGAACCCTTCAGACCTCTCGCTACAGAAAAGGACTCTGCATTCCTAGCATACCTTCAGACCGAACAACATGTTGGACATGGAGCACAGTCGTCTCCTCCTCCATGTTGTCCCTGGACCACTTCGCTCCATGTCTCAACAAGAACCACACTCTGCACTATTTTTTGTCTGATCATGACACTCGGAGATTGGGCACCCCCAGTGTTACTCTTTGCGGTGGAGTGGGTGATGAAAGGGAGGGTCAGGTGTGGGTATATATAAATTAAAAGAAAATTAATTGGCAGTTGCAACAGACTGTGCCGTGTTCAAGATGGCTGTCACAGCCTACTGCACATGAGCTAGTAGTTGTGCATACACAGTAGACTGTGGCAGCCATCTTGGACACTGCCCAGTCTACCATTACTGCCAGTTTTTTTTCTTTTAATTTATAGATATCATCTACACTCAACTCTCCCTCTCAGCACCAAACACCCTGCACCTGACCACCCCAGAAACATAAGAGTGACACTGGCGGTGCCCATTCCTCCAATGTCACAATCAGGACAGCCTGAGTTTTCTTTGATCATATTCCCCCACCTGACCCTCCCTTTCACCCCCCCCCCAAGAAATGTAATAGTGAAACTGGGGAGGGGGGTGGCCAGTCCCCCAGTGCAGAAATCCTTAATCTTTTTGTTTATACCTGTAAAAAAAATGTCCATCATTGACACTGCAGGTGCCCAATCCCCCTGTGTAGAAATCCTTAATCTTTTTTTCTCTCTGTAACAAAAAAACGTCCATTGATGTCTTTTGTGGTCAGATTCCCCCACCTGACTCTCCCACTCACCATCCCCCACCCCATACCCTCCGAAGCCCTTACTTACCAATTGGAGGTCCAATGCCATAATACTATCTGGACCATAGACATGTCTTCACTCTTCAAAGCTGGACCACAAACTGAAGAAACAGGTGTATGCTTCAATGTATTTCAACTGTGTTTTGAGTTTTGTGGCATAACAAGGGTATTTTTGCATATTTTTGGCCCAAATTTTCAATATGCCTTTTTTGGGACACCACCACATGAACAATGCAAGTGAGCTTAGATAAATCTGTCATAAAAGGTGATTTTGTGGTCACTGTGTGAAATCACCTTTTGGGCAGGAGTTGAAAATGTTCTCTACCATTGTTCATGAGGTTGGGTTATAATATGGCTATGTTGAAAATGTGGTGTAAAAATATTGAAACACAAAGTTATGAGCCTACATTGAATTTTGCCAATGCAGGCTCATAACTTCAGTCATTTTCAATATTTTTACCCCAAATTTACAACATAGCCATATCTTTATAGCACCTCATGAATGTGATAGGTGTCATTTTTCAAATCCTGTCCAAAATGTTTTTTTTTTTTTATATATCCTGAAAGGTGATTTTGCAGTGCCTGGGTGAAATCAATTTTTGGGCAGGAGCTGAAAATTTTCTCTGCCATTGTCATGAGGTGGGGTCATAAGATAGCTATTTTGAAAATTTGGTGTAGAAATATTAAAAGAGAACAATATTATGAGCCTACATTGAATTTTGTGAACACAGGCTGGTAACTTTGGCAATTTTCAATATTTTTAACCCCAAATTCCTCAGCTGCAGCCCTTTCGGCTCTTGCCATAGTTTCCTTATATAGCTGCAGGAAAAACAGAATCTGCCACCTGTGTGCATAAATGCCAAAAATAGCATTTTTGCAGGTGTGGGGAATTTTCCCCACACCTGAAAGTTGCACACAGGGATTTAGTCCCTGGGTCATGCCAGGCCCTTTGAAAATTGAATGAAAAAACAACAAACCACACTCCACAAGTGATAAAAATGACAGACTATAATAGTCAAGACAACCACTGAGAAAACTTTTACTGTGCAATGGAGGATACTAAACCCCAGCAGCTTCAACCATACATGACCTTATTCAGAAGGCCATTGAAAATTGGCACCTGATCTTTGTCTGTGATAATTCCAGCTATCTTTTGTCCATAATTCATGGACAAGATTGTTTATAGTTGATGCACAAATACCTGGAAAAACAACACAATAATGGGAAACTAATCTGGTGAACTAAATCCATTTTCAATTTAGTAAATAAAATAAATTGTGATAAAGTAACAATTTTAATAATTTCAAGGAATGGCAGGCCCTCTGGCACAACTGTAGGGCTACCACCTGTGACGTCGATATCCTGAGTTCAGGAATAGACTCAAGGAGTCGGAGGGCTACAAGGGGGGAGGACGACTGAGCATTCCATGGACTGTTCTCTTCGGGGGTGGGTGGGGTGAGACCAGACATGATCGACTCCTGGCAGAGTGCCAGGGGAGTTGTTAGAGCTAAAATGTAGGAATGCGTACTGACATCAATACTTCGGTGCACTATGTCATTGCATGCTATACTTCCCAGGGAAAAAAATACAAGCAAAAATGCTGTCTCCATTGATGATGCCCCTCATCTGCTGTCCTGCTACACCCACCTGTAAAACTTGGCTGGTGACCGAATACATTCTGCCATCATGAACAGCTCAACCCCTCAGCTCTGCCCTGGAAATAAGCCAGGGAGGAACACCGGTAGTTGGAGGGTCTACCTGGAACCGAGCACAGGATCCACTGGGTAGCGTCTACTCAGCAGACCCACTGGGGGGGGGCAAGCCTGGGAGGACCATCGAGAAGGTAAGTCCTGGGGGTGAATGGGGACCGGGGGAGCAGAAGCTGAGCTACAAAGGACCAGACACACAAAACAAATTTCAGTTTGCAGCCATGCTTTCCATGATCAAAATAAGGAGTTTATTTTCCATACCTGATAATGGTTTTTGTGGTTTTGTTTTAATTATATTAGCCATATTTATTCTCTCCAAATCCTACTTAAGATTATAGCATTGTTCAAATCCTGGTTAAAATATACAGTGAACATTGTTTCTGTCACATTAGTAGTTACACCATTTAAACAACCTTTACCATACATTCTACATTTAAAAGGTATAAAATATATTGGGTTGTCAATCTAGCCTAATTTCATTTTGAGATGGGTCCACTTGAGCCCTTTACTGTGGTCAAGAAATTTTAAAGCAGTGCTAAAGGTATGAACCCCAGTTGTGAAAATCCAATTGAAAGACATAACACTCTTGATTTCTTTTGTTTCTTGTTAGCCTCTTTTTCAAGCTTATGCCATCTCTTATTTCAACTAATCATAATCAGTACAAAGACTTGACAGGATCAGTTTAATTCTCAAAACATATTATGCAGTCTGTTATAATGGCTGTCACTGACAGATGGCTAGCATATAATTTTTTTTTTTCAATGTAAAAACATTTTCTCAAATTATATCCAAGTTGTAGCCATAGTTCTTAATTCTTTAAGCATTATCTCCATGTACTGTATAATGCCATTCATTAATATATGTTGTGAATGTTCTGAACATGCCATAGCCAACCACAGTTTAGTGTCCATCTGGGAGTGTCATCAATCTGTGCAGCTGCAACTGAGTGAGAACCCAGAGTGAGGAGTCCTCTGAAGTCAGCTGGCACCTGGGCCAGAAACTATGCAAAAATGTTTCTCAGTTATACTTTGAATTGCTGACTATTTTATTAAGTTTTCCTTCTGGACCCCATTATCAGGTCTAGTTTACTATCATGTTTATTGACTGCAAGTACATTATGCACGCCTTTTACTGGCTTTTAATCTAAGTTTATAGGGCACAAGGAGGGCCTGTTATGGATATAAGAATGTCACCTCACACATTCTCAGAGAAAGAGAACTGTGAACTAATGGAGGGTGGTTCAGGTACCCTAAGGATACAAGATGTGACACTCATATCCATAAGAGGCCCTCCTATCATCCCTATAAAGTTATTATAGATTGTGGCACAGTTAAAACAAAACAAACAAACAAAAAAAACTTTCTTGAGGTCTGTTTGTGCAGTGGTTATCAGAAGCCCATTACAGTGTGAGCACGTGATGTACTCTTACATCTATATGAGTACCTCATGCACAACTGAAGGAACCACGGTGACTGGTCAGAGAGCATCACATGATGCTCCCAAGATCTACAATATTATTATAAGGTTTTATTTTTATTGTTAAACCCTTTCACTGTTAATGCAAGCTGCTTATTATCTAGGCAAGGTATATTAATAAGATTACACTATTTACTTTCATTTTCTAGTATATTTTGCACTGCTGACCCAATGAACTCTATTAGTCCTACCGTGGTCTCTATGCAAACTGCTATGCCTTCATTTATAAATTGTGGTTTTGATGGGGCAAATCTCAATAATTTTGGAAGGATCCCCTTATAAGCTTTAATCCTTCCACTGCTATAGTCCCCTTTGAGTGATCTGTGAGCAGTTCTGCAATATGTGTTATCTTACATTTTACTACTTAGCCTCAGTTGTTGTTTTAACCCTTATGCTCTGTGTTTATTCTGAGAATTTTAGCCCATCTCTCTCCACTTAGGTCTGCCATCTTTCCAGATTTTGTCTTACTTAACTGTGTATTTCAGAATATTTTCAATAAGGCTTCATTCATAAACATTGTTTTTACCTCAAATCATTTACCACTATTAGCTTTTAATGAAACTCATCTGCCCCTCAATGATTCTGTTACATCCACTGAGTTGTGCCCTGATGGCTACATGTTTAGTCCTGTACCCAGAGTGGACAGACAAAGAGGAAGTGTGGCTTTTACTTTACATTTTAGTTTTAAATTTACTCAGTCATCCTCTTCTTCTTCTAAGGATTCCTTTGACTTTGTTTATGGATTTCATATCCTAAAATGCTTATTATTGTTGATTATCGCCCTCCTAATTCCCCTGCTTATTTTATTGATAATTTTGCAAACTTGATAACTGTACTGTCTAGATATTGCCTTCCTGTTTTTTTTTTTGGTGCGGGGGACTTTAATAAATGGGGGCAGACTGGGTAGGACAAGTGATCCTTATCTGGCAGCACATTCTATGTTTCTCTGTTCCTGTGACACACACCCCTGCAGTGCATAACTACTGTTATACAAGCTTGCTATATTAAAAAAAAGATGAAAAATTATTCGAATAGATTTTCACTTCAGTTATCAATGTGGAGGTATACGAAATTAAAAAAAAAATTCTGTTTTGTCCAGTAGGTGGTGCTGCTGATTAATGAATAGTGTTGTCTCAATAACCACCCCCCTCTCCACACACGCAGACACACAAACTTCACTCTTCCCTTCCTGTTGTCAAGAAATGCCATCCTCTGTGACCAGGGGCCAGATTTTCAAACAAGGGAGCAGGGCTTGAGTCCAGCCCTGTGCCACGGGACTTTAACTTCTGTGGTGTGCTAACCCCCTTTGCCGCAACTGCACCAGAATTTTCATTCCTGCTTTATGGCTGCTTGCACCAATGCTCTGGCACAAGCACCATTAATTAGACTCCCGGGGGTGGCACACACTAGACCACAAAATGGTGGGCTAAGCTGCGGTGATTGGGGCAAGGGATGGAAAATCCCAATCTCCAACTGGGGAATGCCACAAGCCCCGTGCATCATATGTTTGGTGCACCAGGAGCTTGCGGCATTCCCAGAGCTTTCAAAATCCAGCCCCAGTACTTTAGGTCAAGTTTCAATAGCAGCAGTTGCAAGAGAGACCAGGAGTGGGAGAAAAATGGTTTACATGAAGACCAGTCAGTAAGTCAGTGTCTTATCTGCCCCACAGTTTTGCATTATACTGATCAGTGTACACGTAGAAAGATCTGCCTGGCAGTCCCAGTCCTGCTTCCTACACTGGGCAGGTAAAATATGTTTGATTTTGAATTTTTTTTTTTGGTGTGCTCCAAAAGAAGCAGCTAAGTAAGGGAGAGGGGATCAGTGTTTTGAGAAAAGCTGAGCATGTGCCCCTATGTGAAGTTAGCCTGGATAACAGCTGCCACATTTGAAGCCACTCTCAGTGGCTATTTAAACAAAAAAGTGTTAATTAGATTAGCATCGGTTCCTGCACTACAGTGGGGAAGTCAAACCTTTTGGGGTACTCTGTTTAGTGTGGTGTATTCATGAGTGGACTGACTGCTGTGATAAGAATAACATTGGTTGGGGGAGTAGGGGACAGGACGGAGTGATTCCATTCCTTTTTTGATGTGGTCAGGTGTGCCTGACCTTGATACAGTGATACTGTGCTAGGATAACATCAATTTTCATGGTGACCACTGAACAATCAGAGGGCAGGAAATTTTCTTGCCATTGTATAATTGCTCTTTTTAACTGGGCTATCAGATGTGAACATTCATTTAATGTCTACAGTTTGATGCTGAGATGACTGTTAGATTTCCCCTTACCTATGGTCACATGAACAATAATGTGTCCTTTTATTCCAGCCATTATATTCGCCTTAACATTATGTTTTTTAAACTACAAGTGCCGAAAGTTAGAATTTGGTTGGCCGTCATGTAAACCTTCTTGGCATTTGACCTCAACTCTGAAAAGCTATAGAACCCTATCATATTGTTATGTGATACCAAGAGATTGTACTTCTCACCTTGACAAATATCTGTACACCATCATTGATTCCTTTGTTAAACTTAAAATGTGTTTATCTTCTCGCTTTGATTCCCATCATAGTCTGGAATGTTTTGCCTCAGTTTTTAATTAATAAAATTTCAGATATTTAGAAATCTGCTGTTCTTCCCTTTGTTTCTCAGGACAGTTGTAATTCATATACTACTCCAACATTAGGTGTTTTATTTTCATGTTTTTCTCAGGTTGATAAATACTTTATAGTTAGCCTGATAAAGTCTTTGAACCTGACTGCTTGTCAGCTCTGCCCTTATCTTCAGAACTTCTGAAATCAACCTGCCCAGTGGATTGGTGTTAGAGCTAGCACCCACTACACTGGTGACCAGGAATCAGGATCAATCTCAGGTTACTGGGGGTTGACAGAGGGGGAGAAGATCCAGTGTCAGGTGGACTGCTCTCCTCCCACAGGGAAGGAGGGTTTGTCATCTCTGCCATTGACTGCCACTAGGTGGAGCCCAGGTGGCAGTGCAGGTCAAAGCAGCATAAAGGCAGGAAGCTGCTGGATTTCCTCGGTGCATGTATGCCTCCACCTGCACATGTCAGCATGTACACTACAGCTACAGTAGGCAGGGAAAAATAGAGGGAATTATATGGTAGTCATGTATGACTCCCTCCACACCAACCCTCCACCTGTACCATCACCAGGACTCTGCCTGGGAACAATCTGAATATGAGTCTCCAGGACGAGAATGACTCTCTACCTCCTTCCACCATTATGGGGGGTGCAATCTGTGGAGAAAAGAGCTGGGAAAGATAAGTCCTGGGGAGGTGGTCAGCAGCAGAGGATGGCGAAGACAGGGCCGGTAAGGGCCAAGCCTGCCTTGGCCATGAAGGATAAACACATTGATAAAATACAAAAATAACTTCTAGAAACAATTTTATGCACTGTCTTCTCACTTAACCAGATCAATAACTTATCATTTAACATGTGTGCTTTTTTCAGAAAATTTCAAAATGGAAGTGATCCCCACTCCTTTTACTGGATTACATGACTTATTCCTACTTCTCGCAATTTCAGTGTTAACATTCATTTCCAAGATCTTGGACTGAGTTATGTGAGCATTAAGCCATGATGAAGGGAAGCCCAACCATGCATTAATCACATTAGATGCCACCATCGGAGTGGCTTAATGCGCTTGTAAGATGGGCCGCGTGAGTACAAAGTTGCGAGGAATGTATTTGCAATTGGTACAGCAAGATAACACAGGGACTCGGTTTGCTTGGATAAGGTTTTCACTGCACTTGCAAAACCTGTTACAGAACAGCTTTAATATGCTGATGCGGTGAAAACATTGACTGCTGCTACATAAACACAACAGTGCGCCTCACATGGTAGTCCAAGTTATTTTGCGGTCTACGCGGGTATTACTCTCCTACCAGTCATTGGAGGTCTGCGGTGGAGTGCTGTCTTGCCACGGTGTGCAGTTCGCTGACAAATTTGCATTTTCAGTTGGTCACTTCTGATTGCTGCCGTGAGATAGCTCTGATGTCGCCTGTTCCGTCCCCTGCTCCATCTGGTGCTACTGTGCCCATCTCCTATCTACTCCTATTGTGCGCAGCTCCCACTTCTTCCCTTCCTGTTTCCGGCACTGCCTAGCTTGTCCCCAGCTCCATGCACAAGACTGGTGTCTCTCTCCCAGTTCATAGTCACCTCTTCCAGTGCTGCTTACCTACCTGTCTGGGTGGTCCTGGTACTGCAGTTTTGGACACAGTGGGTATCCTGGATTAATCCCCACACAGACTTTGGCCACGTGATCGAGTTCAACCAATCGAGCCTCCCCATTTCCCCATTCACTTTAATGCCATGTTACAATGGTACATGATTTCATAAGTATTTGAAATCTCAGTTGCAGCCTGGATCCCTGTAGTCTGGTTTCAAGAAGTCTGTTCTATGTAAACAGCCCTCCTGAAAATTAATGATGTTCTTTACTGCTCTGATTTTTCTTGATTAATGCAGGACTGCAACAAAATGGCCATATCAAAAAGCTACTTTCAGATACAATTAATTCAAAAATTAGCATATCTATCAAATCTGAGGTTATATGTACCTCACTGCTTAGAACAATGTTCTTTTTTCCAGTCCTAACACATGCTAGATCTACAATGATATTTCTAACCCAAATTGGGTGGCCATCTTCTTTTCATAACAGAAAAAAAAAAATAAAATATTTATAATACTCAGATTTTGGAACAACTAGAAATTGTTACCACTAAATAAAACTGGAAGATGCCTGGAATATTTTATAATTAAAAAAGCAGAGTCAAATGTTTTGCATAATTTCATTGCACTGCTGCTTTTCATTGGACACTCTTAGCCATCAGTTTTTTTTTTTTTTTTTTTTGCTACCACTCCCTAGCCAGCCCAGCAGCCCTTCTTTGGCAGTCTCCCATTCTTAGCCCTGTCATCCACCTTCTTTCACACTTATAGCCCATCTATTTGTTCCTCCCTGGCTTGCCACCTAGGGTAGTGTCGATGGGGTGGGCATTGCCCCAGCTGATAGTTGATGTTCAATCCAGAGTTGGAGTGCCAAGGTCAGTGATACAGGGTCTGTGGAGTGAGAGTAGTATAATTCCGCTGACTGCAGAATCTTTCCTTCTTTTTTTCCTTGCCTTCAAGAGTCTGGCAGGACATGAGCTGTGTGACACACATACCAGAGGTGCATCATACTTCCAGCACCATTGGTGTCTCCCATCCCTGATGCTGATCCTCTGCCTGCAACATCACCTGTTGTCACCCAGCTGCCAGTCATGGGTGGCAGCTAAAATCCTGCCTCCCCAAAGCAGGAGAGCATCCTCTGGGATGCCTGATCCTCCTCACCCCAGCCAGCCCCTGATGACTTGAGCTTGTTCAAGAACTTGGGTTGCAGGCAATGCAAGTGGTAGCACTACTGTCGTGTCAATGGGCCAGCATGGCCATCAGGTTCTGCAAATGTCTTATTGGTCATTGTTACATTAGTCTCATTTACTTACCTCTGGTGTTCATCATGGGTTCATTCTTGGTCCCTTCTTTTTTTTATCATGCTTTGCTCCTGTCAAGCTGGGCAGACAGGCTGTTATCCCTGTTGCCTTACCTCCCATCTGGTGTCTGCCATACCTGTCCTCCAGGGTATATCCCCCACGTATTCTCCCTGGTGGGGTACCAGAGGGGGAGGGCCATCATCCCCTAACCCTGATGCACACATCCAGATATGCCTGGGGACCTGGTAGCAGAGTAGGTTAAGAGGGATTGGGTGGGGCTTCATTTAGCCCAAATGGTTCTTTTCCATTTTCTTCCCTTTTTTCCCTGCTCCACTGTGGCACATAGGTTCATATGTGTGAAGGCACACATGCACCATGGGACCTCGGATCCTCCATTGGAGTCACTCACACCTGCACTACCAGTGGGTCTATGCCCAGTGCCTGTCAGAAGCTAAGATGGCTGGACACTGCTGGTATGCTCAACCATATCCATTCCAGTGGACCCCCCCATGACCGGAGTCCATTCCTGAACCCAGGTTGTCACATGGTAGAAGGTGATGCATCAGCATCTGTGCCCTCCACATCACTAGCTCAGCCCCACGGGCCCCTTTTTTGTGCTTCTTTAATACTTTTTTATTTATTGGATTTTGATCGGATCATTTACATTTTCCTTTCGTCATGTGTATGACACCCAAATATACAGTTCCTTTCAAATTTTTCTGCTACTATTTCTGAGAGCCTTGATAAGTTTTAACTGAAATTCTCTTTGTTGCTCCATAAATGTAATGAAAATTAACCCAGATATAAAATAATCCTTTCTTATTCCCCCATGTCAGACACATCAGACTTCTATTTAGCTAAAGTACATGTACAGATAGATCTCAAGTGACAAGAAGTTTCACCTTAGTTCCTCTCTCTGTTAGGAACCTAGATGACTTCATGAATTATCATTGTCCTTATAATTCATAGATCTCAGTCATTTTTCAATCCTGTTAGTTCTTTTAAATAATACCATGCAATTAGGAAATATTTGACTCCTGAGGCAAATAACAAATAATTGTACCCAGCGGCCCAGATATTCAAACTGCGCCAGGCTATGGCACAAGCTTGGGCGCAGCTCAACTTGGCTGCACAGGGGTGTGGACTGGGCGATATTCAACAGAGCTGCACCATGGCTCAGCAGCGTTGAATATTGCACCCTGGCCAACCACAGTGTGTATGGCACAGTGGCACTGCACCAGCGCAAGTGGCCAGAGTGGAGCATGGGGATGCACTAGCACAAGTTCTATTGCGCCATGCACAGCAACAGCGATAATCAAAAGTTGACATGCAAATGGAGCCATAATGTATGAAAGGCACAAATGGGCCATTTGCATGTCATTATGGCTCCATTTGCATGCAGGTGTGCCGATCCCCAATGACTTGCACCTGGTGCCCTGCCAGGCAGCAGCCGTCGGGGACCAACGCCTCCTGCAGCTGGTAATGTGCCCCATAGCCCAATCACGGGCATCTGTATTAATAAAAAAGAATTCCAATATCCCTGGTGGTCCAGTGGACTGCTATCTGCCCGATCATGGACATCTGTATAAGAAAATAAAGAATTCCAATATCCCTGGTGGTCCAGTGGACTGCTATCTGCCTGATCACGGGCACCTGTATAAGAAACTAAAGAATTCCAATATCCCTGGTGGTCCAGTGGAACCCTGTTTGCCCGATCGCAGGCATTTGTAAAAAAAAAAAAGTCCAATATCCCTGGTGGTCTAGGGGTTCCCCCACCCACTCACTGAGTCCACTGCCCTGCTCCCCGGTCAGCGGCGGTGGCGAACCCACCCACCTGCTGCCCTGCCGCCCGACTGACAGCACGTTGGTGGGCTGTATGCCCATTGGTCCACAAGCGTGAGCCAATGGGCATGCAACTCATACCGCATTACTATATTTCAGATATGTGAATGGATCCATTCACATATCTGGAATGTGTAGTAGATGGGCTGCACGCCCATTGGCTACGCTGTGGACCAATGACAGATAGCCCTATTGACGGCAAGCCAGTCAGTGGGAAGCTGGGCGCAGGTGGGTGGTGCTGCTGCCCACTGGCTGACCAGGGGAGCGGGGCAGTCAGGCTCAGTGAGCGGGTGGAGGGGGTACCCCTAGACCACCAGTGATATTGGACATTTTTTTTTTACAAATGCCCACGATCGGGCAAACAGCAGTCCACTGGACCACCAGGGACATTGGAATTCTTTATTTTCTTATACAGATGCCCACAATTTGGAAAACAATGGTCCACTGGACCACCAGGGATATTGAAAGTATTTACTTTCTTATACAGATGCCCGCGATCGGGCAGATAGCGGTCCACTTGACCACCAGGGATATTGGAATTCTTTATTTTCTTATACAGATGCCCACGATCAGGCAGATAGCGGTCCACTAGACCACCAGGGATATTGGATTTCTTTTTTATTAATACAGATGCCCCTGATCGGGCAAACAGCAGTCCACTAAACCACCAGGGATATTGGACGGAATTCTTTTTTTTAACTAATGCCCGCGATCGGGCATGGGGGGTGCCACTAGGTGCAGCAGGAGCTCGGGTGGCCACCCACAGGTGGTAGCTCCGTGTTGCTACTCTCTGCAATGCGGCAGCCTCCTGTGGGTGGCCATCCATTATTCCTTTTTTTTTTGATCATCTTTGTGGTGCACAGGTAGGGGTTATACATGGCTCTGCACATCCCGGGCTGAATATCGGGCTGTGCAGGGTATGCATGGGCACGCCCCCCCTAACTGTGCCTGCAGACATTACTGATGCACTCCAGTGCATCGGGATTTGTGCTGTGCACTTTTCCCTTTTGAATATCGCGCCAGGGCGCATCAGTGGGTTGCACATGGCACAACACTGTTGCACCACGTGCACCCTTTTGATTATCTGGGCCAGCATGTTTATTTTCTGGCTTGATATTTGCAATAATCTGTTAATTGGTTTACTGCCTCAATATTTGCCTCCTTTGTGGTACATTTATAATACAGATGTCTGTCTGCCTGGTATTTGATCCCTACTGTCATATACATTGTACTCCCCTTTTAAATCTTGTCACTGGCTTTCACGTCATCTTGGGGTTCAATTAAAAATTAATGTCTGAATGTTCTTTTGGCTTTCCATACTGGGCAGCTGGCTTTCCTTACTTCCTGTCTTCAGTGGTATGTATCCTCCCTCCCACTTTCTTCTTCTGAAGCAAGTTTATTACTGGTCCCAAAATCAAATTTATCTTGGATTCAACATCATGCTTTTTGTTGAGAAGAACCTATTCTTTCAAATGTTCTACCTCTCTACATTCACAAATCTGTCAGTGTTTTGAGCTTTTACAGTGCTCTTGAAACATATTTGCTCTTATTAATTTGTATAAATAATTTTTATTAACAATTTTTACTCATATTGACTTTTTTATTTTTATGCTCTACATCACATTGATACTTTTGTAAACCATGCTTAATAATAATAATAATAATAATTAATGGGTTTTTTTTGTCTCATAGAAAACCCATAGTGTAATTTGCCAAAATAAAGAAGTGTTTATTACGGCAAACATGTGTCCTGTTTTCTTTCTCCTGCGCATGTTCCAGTACCAGCCACCAGCTCTTCCTCATTGTCGCCACAAACAACCAAACATCAGATATGAAACTGCCTCTCTGATTCGGTGGTAAGTAGGATTAAAAAAAAAAGAAATGGCATTCTAAAACAATTTACACTGCCTGGCTCCTACAAATCAAAAAGGGAAAACAAAAACTTTCTTCCAGCAGCCACATCTGACAGCCGCTGACCCTGGTGAAACCCTGTCTGACTGCGGCTGTATGGACATGTCTTATCTTTATTTTTTTATAATTGCTCTGGAACAAAAACAAAACCTATCAATTATATAAAATAAAATATAGGGTGGTGTGTAAACTCGAAGTTTACACATGCCCTCGGTGTTGGATGCCAAAAGAAAGCCATGTGGCATTCAACAACTTAGGCATGTGTTAATTCTCATTACACACACTGCTCCTACTTTATTCTAAATGTTATAGTAATATTAACATTTCACATGTAGTACCATTACAGCAAAATCCTAAATATCTTAAACTGTATATTAAGGCTGTATAAAGAATACATACTAATACTGTATAAACATCTGTGCATTTGAATAGAACTTATGTGGGCTATGCACTGGGTTTCATATCACAATTAAGAAGGTGGGGATGGGGGACTGTAAGTAAAACAAGAAAAGGTGAAATAAGAAAGGAGAAAGTTAAAAATCTCCCAGTTTTTTTCATCTGTACATTCTCAATGCCTCAAAATTTGAGCTGTATGAAAAACAAATTCTATCAGTGAAATTTCAGTGTAAGTCACAATATTGCTCTCATGAAATTTCAAAATGCACTTTAGCAACATTCGCAGAAATTCCAACTTAGAATGGTGGAATGAATGTATGAACTGAAAATGAATGTAGCAAATTGTGAAAAAAAATTCTGCAGAAGTGATAACTGTCAGTGATCAGTTCTGTGGAATTTCTTTCCACAGTTTAAAACATTAATCTACAAACGATACATTTATTCTGCAGTTCAGTGATTCACTGAAGTGCAGAAAGAATGCATGATTTTTTTTTTTACTTTATCTTTTTCTTTGCACTCCCAACCAGCCCCCTTCCATCAGCTCCCACAGCCCCATCACCCCGGCATCCACTGAACTCACCTCTGGCTCTTTCTCGAGGTGCCAGCTGGCCAGGTGCAGCACCTGCGAGGGGCTGGCATCATCTAGCTGGTCAGGATATTTCCATTTTCTTTCCTGTCCCCTGAGGTTGGTGCCATGGCATGCAATGATGCCAATGGCTGAGCTGTGCATGCTTCCACACATGTGGCATACCTGGCATCTTCCTGCATCTGCCCCCTTTGTCTGTGGATCTGTTGCACCATCCCCCAACAACCGCTAGGGGAAAGGAAAGCAGCGGACTCCATCTCCACCCTCCCCTTGAGAGGAAAATTATCATCCAGATGCTGGCTCTTCTTCATCCTGGCAGGCTCCCAATGGCCCACTCACACCATGAATATGGGTTGCCGGAATGGCAGGAGGTAAGGCGCAGATGCCTCAGCCCTCCACGCCACTGGGCCTGACCATGAATGCATGAATTGTGGATTAATGTATTATAATACAGAAGGAAATTCAACAGAACTGATCACAGGACTGTGGAATAATTACATGTATTGCAGATGAATGTATTAAACTGCAGACTGGAATTCATCAGAACTGATATTCCACAATTTGTGTGCATTATTCCACAATTCAGTCAATAAATTGTGTGGAACTGGGTAATAATTTGCCAAACACTTTCAGAGAATTTAGATTTCACCAAAGCTAGAATTCTGGAAAAAGTCACTAAATTTGTGAAATTTCAAAGCATTTTCTCAAATTTGGAATTCACAGTTTTTGTCCAGCTCTACCAGAAATGGAAGAATTGAAGGTGACTCATGGTTTTCCTCCATGTAATGTCTTGCCATGTAGTAGCTGGCATTATTGGTTCTGACTGCCATTTTGTGTTTTCCTATCCATTGTTTTAAAGCCCTCCTAGGGAAGAAAAGATTGGTTCAGCATTTCACTAACCGTGATGACATGGGCACAAACAGACTACTAGAGAAAAAACAGGTAGGCCTGCTGAGGACACCTGGTTCTCTCAGGCCACACACTGCTGCTAGGAGCTATGGAGCCAAATACTGGAGGGGTGCCAACTAGATGGCCCCAAGAAGGGGGAAAGAATATAAGTATGCTGCCAGATAAGGCAGTATTGGGTCTGAAATGTGACCAAAGTTTGGGGAGGAAGGAAGGAAGGTTAAAAATAAATAAAGGGGCCATTCCATGAGTGCAGCAGTAGAATTGCCATTCATGATGCTGACAATCTGGGTCCATGCCCCACACCTGACATGTTAGTGGAGCAGAAAAGGAGGACAACTGAGCATTCCACAGTATGCTGTTCTCCACCTGAAAGGGATGGTTTCACTTCCTGCTAACACACTTCCACATAGGTGACAACAGGTGAATGTGAAGTGTTCGAGTGATGTGGGGAAGGGGTACAACATCTCACTCCCATGCATGGTCATGCACAACCATACGCATGTAATGCCTTATATTCAGGGATTGTCTGGGGCTCCGATCCTGGACCCAGGTTGCTGCCATCTTTTGTTTGTCTCTTCCAGCCCCCTGGACCTGGACAATGAGGACAGGGGACCCATAGGAGCTGGCCAGACCCAGCAGGAGCTGTAGTCTGTCAGCCCCTCCTGCTCCATGCTAATGTATGACTGCCACCACCAACAGATCCAACAACTTGCAAACATCCTGTCATTTTCATAAGATGCAGAGCAACTCATCCCTGTCGCCCAACCTAAGAGGCTGGGCAAGGGAAACAAAGGCAAGAGCTCCTGGAAAAGAGCAACATTGGGGACAATTCCCTGGACTTTAAATGCACTGTTATTTTGTTGACACCTGACATCCAGTCAGAGATGCACAAGGCTCAAGAAGGCTCTAGGGGATTTGTTGGCTATAGAAGAACATACAATTTTACATCCATTCTTTTTTATAGATAGTATCATGAATGTTGTCGGACAGATAAGTAAACAAATGGAAATAGGCTTCAAAGTGTGCTGATAATGAGTGGCTATGTGAATGCTGGCAGATTGGAGTGAGAGTTCAGACAGACAGGATCTGCTCTGTGTGTGTGTGTGTGTGTGTGTGTGTGTGTGTGTGCCAGAGATCAAGCTGTGCAACATTGGGCCCAGGAAAAATCATGAAGTTGCTGAGTTCCAGAGAAGGAAGAAAGCAGCAACTGCATGCAAGGCAGTATGTGTACAACACTGAATAGCCAGCTCAGAGCAATACGCTGAGATTCCTGATTGCTGATCCAGGTCCCATAACAGGCACCATAGCCAGGTGTTGAGCTGCTATTCCCCCAAGGGTATGGCTTGGAACAGGGACTCAGAAGTCAGGAGTGATGGAGCAAGTGAATGGACTGAAGAACCAGCATCCTGTCTTGCCAGAAATCAAGACACCAGCCTGGGCCAGAGGTTAGGCGAGTCCGAGGAGGGAGTCAGCTTAAGTGGAGTTGCCATGAGAGATGGGAAAAGCAGCATCCTGCAGAGACAGTCTGAACCATCCATTGGAGTACCATGAGTACGTTAAGGGCTTGCCTTACCTCACGGAAATACAGTTGATTGAAGTTTGTTTGCAAGTTGGAAATTGGGCTAGATTAAAAATATCTCAGTTTTAGAGGTTTGAAAAGCCATTTAAGCAATTGTATTGCCTATTTGTGTGTTTTGGTTAAAGTTTTTTTTTTCAGTTTATAAGTGCACCAATGCTGGCTAGCCCATCGCAACGTCCGTGGGCCTTTAATGTTTCTACACTGAATAACCAGGGACCGCCATATGGGAGGTCTTACTATGTTTTAAATGGATATTCTGATACTTGGTAAGAGAAGCAACCTCCAGTACAGCAGAGCTGATGCTGCACTTGTGTTGTATTACATATGAGGTTTGAATAAGTGTAGCTGCCTCTAATTGTGCTTTGTTATTGGCAACCAAGGTACCAACAGTTGTGCTGCACCTTTTGAGGGTTCAAATAACTGTGGTCTGTGTGTGAGTGGTGGTTGAGACCCAGTTTAAAAGGGCAATTAACCAATGCCCTGATATCAGTTTTGGTCTGCAATAGCCCTTCACAGAAACATAGGATTTTTTGGCAGAAAATAACTGGTATGCCCATCTACTCTGCCTTATTTTCCCTGCCTATTACAACAGCCTAGACCATATTCGGTGTCCAGTGTCCAGTGTTCCCTCTACTCCTGTTTCTTTACATACTAAGCCTATATGCCTACCCCATGCATGCTTGAAGCTCCTCACTGTCTTCATCCTCAAAACCTCTTCTGGCCAGCTGTTCCAGGCTTCCACCATCCTTTCTGTGAAGAAGTGTTTCCTCACATCCCTCTTAAACTTCACCCCCTCAAGCTTCTTTGCATGTCCCTGTGTTCTGGTGCTCCTCCTCCACTGAAGGAGACTCCCCTCTTTCACCTTGTTCACCCCCTTGAGGTACTTATAGGCCTCAGTCATGTGTCCTCTCACTTTCTGCAGGCCCTGAATCAATTTTTTTACTCTGCACTGCACTGTCTGGAGCCTATCCCTCTTCTTCCTGTAGTGAGGACCCAGAACTGGGTACAGTATTCTGGGGTGATTTCACCAATGATCTATCAGGGGAAGTATTACCTCCCATTTTCTGTTGTCAATACCCCTCCCAAAACATCCCAGCATCCTATTTGCTTTGTAATAAGCCTTGTTGCACTGACTCAATTGCTTTAGGCAGTTACTGATGGTAACTCCAAGGTCTCATTACTAAGCTGCTGTACCGAGTCTCAACCTTCCCATCCAGTACTCCATTCTGGGGTTCTTGTTCCCTAGGTGCATCAACTTGCACTTTATGGCATTACATTTCAACTGCCAAACCCTTGACCACCTCTCCAGCTTTTACAAGTCTCTGCACACTTTCTTTATTCCCTTGTCACTATCCACCCTCCCACAGAGCATAGTGTCTCTACAAAAAGACACAGCCTGCCCTTGATCCCCTCATCAAAGTCACTGATGAACATATTGAAGAGGACTGGACCCAGGACAGATCCCCATGGAACCTTGCTTGTGATCTCCCTCTCCTCTGATTTAACCCTGTTGACCACTACCTTCTGCTGCCTCCTCTTTGCCAGTTGCATACCTAGTTTACTATGACCTTAGCTGCACCCAGATATTCTATCTTCTTCAGCAAGTTTCTATGGGGTACCAAGTCGAAAGCCTTGGCGAAGTTGATGTGGAGAAATTCCCCAAAGTGTGGGCCCTATCTAATCCCCTAGTCACCCAGTCAAAGAAAACTATCAGGTTAGTCTGACAAGACCAAACTCTTTGTCTAATTTATAAAACAATCCCAACTAAGGAACTTGTTTCTTTCTCTCTTCTGTTTGTTTGGGTTCCATAAATGTACACACTGCACCCTTACATATGAAAGAATGAAATTATCTGTGTTGCACAAGGTTGTGAATTAGAGAAAGAGCAAGGTTTTTCAGGAAGTCCCAGGTTTCCAGTTACTTGGTGGAATAACTGGTAGAGCAACTGGAACAATATTCTGGGACCAGAACTGTGTGCCAGGGGGCATGGGTTCAAATCCCAGCAAGGCACTTATTTCTTTCTCTCTACTTTTTGTTTGGGTTAAATAAATGTGCACACTGCACCGTCGTGTATGAAAAAATATAATTATTTGTACAGCACCAGTTTGTGCATTAGAGAAAAGAGTAAGGTCATACTACTAAGGATCATATTTAGGAGGTGTACTGAGCAGAAAGGCATCAGCCCATGATAGCTCCTCAAACTAAACATAGTAAGACATGTTCTTATGTGTTAGCAAAAATCTGTCCAATCTATTTTTGAAGGAGTTTTTATTCTGACTGATAATAACTGATGTCGGAAGTATATTCCATGGGTTTACTATTTTTTGTGAAAAATAAAATGTTTTTTTCTTCGATCTATATCTATTTCTCATTAACTGAAGTGGATGCCCTCTAGCGGTAATTGCTACTTGTTTAAAATCAAGTCCACATTCTGATGTTAGAAAGGGATCATTAATAATGTCCCATGTAAATAGGAGGTTGCCTCTGAGTCGGCGTTGTTTCAAGGACATTAAATGAAATTTAGAGTTTTGCTTCAAAGGAAAAGTTTTTTCAGGACAAATAGACTTCTTAACTTTTCTCTGAAGTCTCTCTGGCCTATCTATGTCCTTTCGCATGTAAAGGCACCATAGTAGAGATGCATAATCAAAAAGAGGTCTCACATATGCATGATACAGGGGAATAGAATATTCGGATCTTTGGATGTTATGTTTTGCTTAATTGCCCACCAAATGTTTTTAGCTTTACTAATAGTGTTAGTGATGTGAAGATTAAAATTGAGTTCAGAATCAATGGTAATACCAAAATCTTTTCACTGACCTTGCTAGTTAGTATTTCATTATATAAATAATATGAATTTCTAGGATTGTGCCTCCCAAGGTTGAGGACACTACATTTAGAAATATTAAATCGAAGGTCCTGCTTAATGGACCAAGCCACTAATGAATCAATATCTTCTGTAAAGCCTCAATTTCCTCAGATTTACTGCAGATGTTAGTAGTTTTAAATCATCTGCATACTTAATTTGACAGTTTAGGTATGGGATAAATCAGAAATGAAAACTTGAAATATAGCAGGGGCTAATACAGATCCTTGAGGTGCTTCTGGGAGTAACAGGTTTCCATATGCCTTGGTGGCACAGCTCGTAGCGCAACTGAAATAATATTCTTGCAGCCTGGGTTCAAATCTCAGCTAAGGCATTCATTTCATTCTTCTTCTGTTAGTCTGACAAGATATTCGTGCCACAAATCCATAAGGCTTACTCTCCTGTGGATCATTGTTCTCCAAGTCTCCAAGTAGTTCGTGAAATCCTCTTTTATCTGAGACTCCAGAGTTTTCCTACAATGGAGGTAAGACTGACAGGTCTGTAGTTGCCTGGTTGTTCCTTGCTGCACTCCCTTAAGGAGTGGATCTCTGTCCTCTACCCTCCAAACCTTCTGAACCACCACTCTCTTTAGAGAGCTGTTTAATAAATCTACAAGGTTATCAACCAGTTTAGCTGTCAATTCCCTGAGCATCCTTGGATGTAACCCATTTTGTCTTCAGGCCTTACCAATCTTTAAGGCTGCCAGCTGTTTCAGGACCCTTTAGCTACTAAATGCTGGCTGCCTCATCTCCAGGAACCCCTTAATGATCATTTTGATGGCACTTTCTGGCAAGGGCCCATCATTCTTCCTAGTGAAAATTGAGCCAAAGTCACCCTTACCCCCAATTCTACCTTTTTCATCTAATATACCTGAAGAACTGTTTTTTCTCCAACCGTGACCCTCTGCAATATACAGGTCTGTGTCTGCTTTTGCTTCCCTAACTGCCCTCTTCGCTTCCCTATTTTTCAGCAACTATTCTTCCCATTCTTACCTTCCCTGCTTTCTTTAAATTTGTAGAAGGCCTTTTTTGGCCCTCACCACTTCCCTGACCCATGGTGAGAATCACAGTGGTGTCTTGAGCCTGTTCTTTTTGGGTACCATTCTCATGCATACCTTAGATACCACGAGAATGCCCCCATTAATGGCCGTCATCTCTCTTCTAGGCCATCTAAGTTGTCCACCCTTACCAACTTATCCCTGACCAGCTCTTTTGGCATATTAAAGTCTGCCCTTCTGAAATCAAGGACTTCAGCTCTTGATTGTGGTTTACCAGACCTGAGGACCAGTCAGAGCCAAACGGAAGTATGGTCACTGTTCACAAATGGGTCCTCTTCTCCCACAGCTCCAAGAACCTCCAAGTTGGTGAGTACCACATGGAGAACTGCGGTCTGCCTCCTGGTCTCCTTAACTAACTGTACCAGATGAGGGTCCTGGAATGCATCCAACAAGACCTGGCTTCTGGTGCTCCTGATCACTGGAACATCCCAGTCAATGTCTTGCAGGTTCAGATCACCACCACCACTATTTCTCCCTTAGCTAGCCCCTCATTCCAGTTCTTCTATGAGCCCTCTGTCCCTCTTCGCCCCTCCCCTGGTGATCTATTTATCACCCCCAAACATTGTTTCTTTGCCTGAAGCTGCAATGAGTTGCACCCACAGTGATTTGGCCTCCTCATTACCACCCCTGATGCACCCATCTTCCACCACCTCTATGCCATCCTTAACATAAAAGTTTATAGCTCCTCCTCTATCTGTTCCTTTTTCCCTCCTGAACATGAAGTACCTAGAGACTGTCAGCTCCCAGTTATTATTTTCTGAAGCCCATATTTCTGTTATGGCCACAATGTCCACCTCAGTATCTTCCATCAGAGCCTGGAGCTCACAGAATTTATTACCTAGGCTCCTGGGATAAAGGCATATGCCCTTCCATCTCACCCCTGATCCTGCTTTGCTATTACCCTTGTGCTTCACATGCCCTCCCATCTCCTTGTGTTTCTTGGTTCTTGCACTCTTTGCACTCCCCCTCTCCAAAGTCCCTCAACCTAATGCAGTATGGATCACAGCTTTCTTTTTTACCTGCTATGCTGCTACAAGCCTCCAGATGTTGGGGAGTATTAGCTAGGATCCCCCTTCCTCTCTCCTGCCATTGAAGTACACCTAAACCCAGTCTCCCTGCAGTCAGTTTAAACATCTGATATAGATGTCAAACTTCTGCCCCAGGGCACAGGCCCACTTCTCTCATCAGGTGAAGTCCATCACCCTCCTCTTCCAGAAGTCCTCCCAGGCCCCCACAAAGTGGTACTCCTTATCATTACACCATCCCTTAATCCATCTGTAAAACTCCTCTACTAACTCCCTCCATATCCTGTCCTGCTTCACCTCCATGCACTACAGAGGGAGGACTTCAGAAAAGACCATGGAGACTGAGTAAGCTGCCGATCTGTCCCCCAGTCTACTAAAGTTCCACTTCACCATCTCCACTGACTAATTCTCCAGATCATTGGTAACCCAGTGTACCAGCACCACCAGGTCCCCCTGCTCCCTCTCCAGCATCCTCCCTATCCTGTCTAAATCCCAGATGGCAGATATCCAAGGAAGGCACTGGACTATTCCCCTCCCATCCATCCCCCCGCCTATACCCTCAATACCCCCCTAATCATTGAGTCCCCCACAACTAAGACCCTCCTGTCAGACTTTTTCCTTTGGGTTCCAACACATTGCTTTGCCCTTTCTCATCGACTGTCTGTAAGATACCCCCCCAGCAGGGTCAGGTGCCTGAAGTTTCTCTATGGGTGCAAAGCTATAAGCTATCTATATGATGCTTAACCAAATGCTAACTACAATCTCCAAGTGTATGGCATTGAAAGTAAATCTATTTTTTTACTGCATGCTGCTATACCATTATGTATCTGTATGACTTAAAATGTAATTACCTTGCTCCTCTGATATGCTGCAAAACAACCTTGAACCACTCTATATGGTGACTTATGTGCTAACTTTCTTAACAAAAAAAAGAAGGGGATCCAGTTCTCTCTTCCCCTTTTATACCCCCTCTGATGAGTTTACTTTTCTATCCCCTTCCACCAATCCTTCTCCTTCCATTGAGCCCCACCTCCTTTCTTTGACACCCTTCCTCCCAGATTCCCTCACTTTACTTCCTGCCCTTACTCCTGGCATCCCTCACTCTCCCTGTCCCTCCCACTCCTTCTTATCTCCTAGCCCCTCCCCTTCCTGCTGCCTCAGGCTGGCATCATCTTAGGCTTTTGAGAAATGGGACCCTGACAACAGAGGGTGGTGTTTATGCAAGCAACCCATTTTTCTGAGTAAAAAAAAAATACAACTGGTGGTAAGTACAATTTTAGAACTGTAAGATACAGAATAGAGCTAGCAGAATAGCCTGGAGGTTAGAATAACAAGCTCTGAACAAGCTTGGTACACTCAGCAGACAAAACCTTGGTTTGATTCTCACAACCTCCACTTGCATACACAAGTCACTTAACCGCCCAGTGCTCCCAGGTCACCCCTGAAAACAGGCACTTGTGCCTAGTGGGCCTTACCCAGCTAACAAAGATTGAAAACAAAAATGTATATTGGGAGGATTATTATTCATAGAAATTGACCTGTATCACACTGATCTTGTACCCTAGTATTGACATCAAATCGCTAGTGTACCATCCTGATTACATTACTAGTAGGGTATAACAAGAAAGAATACCCGTGCATTATTCTGTCAGCCACAAAATCTCCAATGGTGCATTTTAGCCAGTTTCAATCTGACAGTGGTGAAAATAAGTAATCAGAGATGGCCTCAGCTGTTTTTTCTAAACCCACTACTAGCAGCTAGTAGGACAGTAGGACAAAGTAAGACTTTCAGGTTTTTCATTTCAAGAAACATTTTTTAATTGTGTGACAAACTCTTCTGGCGGAAGTTCAAAGCTGCTGTTCACACCAGTTGATGTGAACTGTTACTTTCTTTTTCTTTATGTATTTTTGTTAAAAATACTATAAAAAATTGAAGTGCAAACAATTTATGCAGTAGCACAGTTTTAATAAATGTTGAAATGCTTCTGTCTGAATCAGCTTCTGTGACTTGGGGTAGTGGGAGGGGGGAGGTAGTCCATCCATGCATAGCAAGTCAGAAAGGTTAGTCACTGTCTGTATTTTGGGGGTGTAGAGGACAGCTTGTAAATAGGTTTAAACATATGCCAAGGGACCCATGTAGTATAAACGACAATGTAGGGGCCACTTTGAACAACAACACCAAGTTTGCTTCTCAAGCTTGTCATGACAATCAAAGACTACTTGAGCTTTGCTCCCAAGGTATAATGGTTGTCATGACAACCTCATGAAGCAAACATAGTGTGATTGTGCACAATGGCCCATACATTATCCTCTGTGTATTATATATCATCACTAAGTGTGAACAAATGTGAAAATAGGCAACATTAGTTTACCTTTGAGTCAAAGCAGAGTTCAGTGTGATGTGGAATTTCACCTGCAGAATTCAAAAAGAATGGCATTTCCAGTTCTGATTGAAATGTGTTTTTTTTAATTCTGTGTAATTCTGCAAAACATTTTTACATTTTTAAGTATTCCATGGAAGTTTGCAGAAAATGAGCCCACAGTCTACATAACCTGTGGAATATGATTCCACACTTGACATTCCTCTTTCAGAATTTTTGAATTCTATTTCTGATCAAATTCTGCACAGTTTTGTGGATTTTCCAAAATACTTAGACATTCCAGTGGAAGCAGAATTTAAAACTGTGCACAGCTCTAATTCAGACCCATTTTCTTTGATTCAGCTTTGGTACTTCAGCCAACGACAGTTTAAGTACTTGGTGTGAGGGTCTATCAGGCTAAAAATAGGAGTAAGAGGCCAACCTTGATAGTCTCTCACACACTCCAGTCAATTCTAGCCTCTTCCAACCTTCCCTGTTTCTCCAATCATTTTTTTAATTAAACTCAGTCAGTCCCTGGCACAGTGCCATGAGACAGAAAGTTTTGTTCTAAAAAAGTCTTGGCAGGGGGGTTGGAGGTTGGAAAGAGACTGAAGTGGATAGCAATGTGATCAAAGGATGAGCACTAGCCACCTGAGAGGGCTAGAGTATATTTTTTTAATTTTTGGCTAAAGGTAGAAGTGATCTAAAGGGGCCCTAAAGTTGGATTGGAACAAATCGAATGTTAAAATGCTGAATTCTGATACAGTCATGGAAGTTTGGCATTGTCTCATCTTTAATCATCATGGCTAATCTGAAACAGAAACCTAGAAAAATAGAATTATTGGGGAGGCAGGTCAGGGTGAGGGGCCCCCAGGGGGGAGGAGGGACAGAGAAGCAGAGAGTAGGGTGCAAGTGGAGTTACTTAGAGGATCACGCATCACTAGTGTTGAAGGTAAGGATGTGGAGGAGGGAGTACGGCAGCATGTTTTGCACTGGCAGACAAGGAGACAGCCAAGGAGTCCAGGGCTGGACAGGATAGGTAAGATAGAGATGGTGGCAGTGTTAGCGATATTGGGGGAATATACAGGGGGATAAGACACTTAAGGATAAGACCATGGAGGCATGGCTGAGTGGTTCAATTATGTTAATACTATCATGCTACAAAGACAACTGGAATTGGCCATCCTGCTGCTAGCTTATTTGCTGATAGTTCAGAGACATATACAGTGTGCGAGAGGGCTAATGGTAGATTTAAGCACACAGGAACAAAAGGTTTGGAGCCACACCCAGTTCCCAAGTCATGACTGGTTGAGGCAGGTTTGGGGGGACATTTGATCAGGGCCATACTGTTAGAGTATGGGACAGGAGAGGGAAGGGCCCACCAACATGTTGCAGGTTTGCCGGGACATGAGTGACAGATTGGGAGATAGAAAAGGGAAGGGGGACAGTCACTGGACATTATGCTCCTGGAGAGCTCCCAGATATGGGTGGCAGTGGTCATATGGGAGGCCTGCCTCAGGCTTCAGTGGGTAAAACAATTTTGGTCCAGTAACCAGGCCATGGTGGAAATTATAAACAGGCAAAGATAAAGAAGCAAAAAGGGGGGTGGGGTGCCAAGGGTGAGCTAAGGGAAATTGCACGGTGATCAGACCATCGAAGAGGGAAGGTTGGTGCAAGGTTATGAGGACTCGGTTACCAGTTGTCACAGCGGTGATCGCTAATGGCTTGGAGTTTGGAGGAAAGGATACACCAGGGCTAGTAAGCTTAGTACAGTGGCAGAGCTACAGGCTCCCAAGCAGTAGAGAGCAGGGGGCCTGGTTTGATCACTGAAACAGAACACTTAACATTACAAAGGAGCAGCTTCAGCAACAGGGAGACAGAAGAGGGAATGGTGAATGGTAGACAGTTAAAAGGGGCATCAGGGAATTAAGGAAATAAGGTTATAGATTTATGCCTCCCTCCCAGATGCAGACAAGGTAGCCGAACAATTCATTGGTTGACTGGAAATGGTGCTGAGGAGGGTATGGTTTCAGGCAATGGGATGTAAAGGCCAGGAAGACACTGAGCAGAGAGAGGCTACAATACTCAAGGAATTATGCGGCATATATACTTAGTCATTAGGACATATCAAAGGAGTATACAGGGCTATACCGACTGGAAAGGGTGCATATAACAGAAGGGTTTAGGCCTTTGCAACTTATCATGGGAATGAACTCTGGAAGTATGGGTTAGGAGTAGGCATGTTGTGGGAAAGCTCATCTTTCTTCATAATAGCTGGAGATGGGCTCGTGGAAAAAAGATGAAAAGGGGGTTGGGGAGAGGGTGAAAATAGGCAGAAGAAAAGGATGTAAGGGGCCCAGGGGTGCTTGGCCAGAAAACAATAAAAGGATGGAAGGGGCCCAGGGAGTACTGGGCCAGAAAACAGGATGCTGGCAGGCTGTGCACCTAGATATGTTGGCACCTTAAAGTTTTCACAAGGTGGGCCGATGCTGGACTTGTTGTGTGCATCCAAGTCCAGATGGTGAGAAGAAATGACATGAGTATTCAAAACATGCAAAGCATGTATACAATAATACAAAAGGACTGGTGATGTAAATAATGGATGTAATGGATTTGTTAATAAAATAATGCTGACTGAGCACCCAAGCAAGGTCTGTGTGTGTATCATTTGGGAAGGGAATTCCAGGATGAAATGGGTTGCTGGTATAAATAACACCCTTTGTAGTCAGGGGTTCCATTTCCCAAAACGATAAGATGGTGCTATTCTGAGGCAGCAAGAAGGGAGGGGGAAGGGGGGAAGAAGAGAGAGAGGTGGTAGGGACAAGATGAGTGAGGGACACTGGGAGTGAGGGCAAGGTAGAGTGAGGGACACTTGAAGGAAGGGTGCCAGAGAAAGGGAGCGGGGCTAAAATCAATGAGGAGGATTTATGCAAAGGGATAGAAGGGTAAATCCACCAGAGAGGGGTATAATTGGGGAAGGGAGAGCTGTATCCCCCTTCTTTCTCTTGCTAAGTAAGTTGCTCTCCCTCCCAGCTTATAAATCAGCAGGTGAAAAGGGGCATTAGGCGGAAGTGCTGTCCAAGGTAGCTGCTGAATTTGCACAGCAGGAAGCGGACAGGTATGATGGGACTGGGATGAGGCTATGTTCACAGTGGACTGATGATGGTGGGCAGCAGTGGTTGGCCAGATGTGGTTTATAAGGCAAAGAGAACACGATTACAATGGGCTGCTGAAGGTGGAAAGCAGTGTGTGGCCTGTTATGGAGTATAATTCAAGCAGGTTAGGATAAAGGTGGCTGCTGGAGGTGGACAGCAGTGGTTGGCCTAGTATGGTTATAATGCAAGGAGGACATGGCCACAGCGGACTTCTGAAGGTGGACAGCAGGGGGTGGTCAGACATGGCTTATAAAGCAAGGAGGTTAGAGCTATGGTGAACTGCTGAAAGTGAACAGCAGGGGTGGCCAGGGATGGTTTATAATTCAAGGAGGCTATGGCCATAGAGGGTTGACTAGAGTTGTGCAGCAGTGCGGGGTGTATAGGTATGGTATAGAATTTGGGGATCAGGAAGAAAGATGAAAAGGGGGAAGGGGAACAGAAAGAAGAAAAGGATAAAAGGGGCCATGGGGTACTGGGTTGGAAAATAATAAAGGGATACAAGGGGCCCAGGGGATACTGTACAGTGAAACAAGACACACGATGGGTGTGCACCTTGACATGTTGGCAACTTTGAATTTGCACCCAGAGGGTTGATGGTGAACTCGAGGTGTGCATCTGAGTCCAGATGGTGAGAAGAAATGACATGAGCATTCAAAACATGCAAAGTGTGTAAAGGATGTATAGGTAAATACAAAAGGGTTGGTGGTGTAAATAATGGGTGTAATGGATTTGTTAAAAAAATGATGCCAACTAAACACCCAAGCAAGGTTGTTTGTGTATTATTTGAGAAGAGGATACCATGCCAACACAAACTGAATACACTAACCAGTCACTGAATGTTGAACAATGACAGGATGGTGCATATATCTGAACAAACTGTTCAAACAGGAAAAAAAATACTGAAATGGTCAGTTCAGTTCTCCATTAAATGACAGTTTAGAGAAACTTCAAACTTTTTTAATTCCCTACAGCTGAAACTGATGTTGTTCAGAACTTACTGATATCCTTACTGAGGATGGATTACTTAACCTTACATGATATAAATGACGTCATAACTAAACAACAACATTAATGATATTTGGGTAATTCTTCTTAAATACAATACATATTAATCCATCAGTGAAATAATTTATTTCTGAGACATTCAAATGAATTTATTATTCAAAAAAAATAACCTTCAAATAAACACATGGGTACTTACTACTAGGTTACTGGGTTAATTAGACATGAGAAGGATGAAGCCCATCGGGAGCGTCTCCCACAACTTTATGGGCAAATTAGTTATGATCCATGTCCCAGTTCAAGTATTTGTCTAATCTGTCTTTGAAAACACTGAAGTTCTTGCAAACACTGGGTGTGTGCAACTTAAATTGCAGAATTAGGCTTTATTGTTTAAAGTATCCAGTTATACAATGTAGTTTAATTTAACTGTTTGATACACATTTATTCAAACAAATTTATTGCATGCCTTATTTCCTTTATAGTTAGAGGTACACAACCCTTTGTAACTCATTTAGAAAAAACAAATACAACAATACAACCAAATCTGCATTACAAATTCTGTCATTTACATTATGGTAATATATAAATACTATGGTTTGTCAAATATAGTTGAGTTTTTCCTTAAAGTGTTGAAGTGAATTAAAGATCAAAGGAAGGACATTGGTTACACTCAGCTCAGGGTGAAAATGAGATTTCTGTAGTGTAGCAATTTTCACTCGAAGCTTGCTCTATTAAAAGTATTTTCCCTTCAGGTCCTTTTCATCCAGGATTTGACTTTTTGAGTGACAATCAATAAAGTGTAAAAGTTCCTGTAACTGAAGCTTGTATTAAATAAGATGAAATTCATAATCTCAGGTGGGGGATATCATTCCCTTCTTGCTAATTCATAGAATAGCAATAGCATGAGCTACAGTGGAATTCCCTTTACTAACCCTGCTGACTAGGGATGAATTGCAATCCATCCATAAGCCATGTGAGTGACAGGAGTGTGAGAAGGATCATTACAATTTTGTTTTCTATTTACTTATTCAAAATAGTGTATTTTTTCTTAAGCAGTGTATTCTTGTTTCTAAATAACAGAGTGATATTTGAAAACTGATGGCAAGACCAACTGTGGAGCAGTCTTTAAATGACTTGTTTGTTAGACAGCACAGGTACAGTAGGTGCCACTAACCCCTGACAACCTACATTCAATGGAAAATTCCAAAATGCATAGGACATAAAGGAGAGTAGAGCTTGAGCTGTGTTGCTGTTTGAGTGTGTTGTACCTCTTCTGGGACATATTTCAGTAAAGAAGATGCTGCTTATTCACCACTGCTCTTTAAGAACAGGTAATCAGCTTGTCAGAATTCAGAACCCCTCCCCTTCTTGTTAGAGTTCAGTGGCAATGTGAGGCAGGGAATGATTTAGATATTGCAGTTTGTGAAATTGGAGTGATCTATTCTAATTCCTTGGTAGGGAGTATTTGTGCTAAGTCTGAAGGTAGGACTGCATAAAATAAGTGGGTTGGGAGACATGCACCCCATGTCCCCCTGTAATTAACTTATGCTTACAGGTTGCATTTACCTTTCGTTTCTGATGACCAAAAGCTAACTGCCCTTGCTCCAATACACTAGAATCATCTCCTGCTGCAAAAATGCAGAATGCATTGGGGCTAGCAGAGTGGTGCGGCACTGCAACTTCAGCTGAAATGGAATCGCGCACCTTCTGCCATGTTTGGGAAGTAGCAGCAACAAAACTGCTCCGTATGGATGAGAGGGTGTGCGAGATATACAACGGGAAAGAAACAAAACAAATATCTGCACCACATGACGCTGAACTATAAAAGCAGATTTATTGTGAATTTAAAAAAGCGCCAAACACCAGCACCAACCCTGCTAAACCCCTACCGGTTTCGCACCATATGCGTCATCAGGAGGCTCATGCTACTCAAAAGGTGGACCATTAAATATAAAATAATTTAAAGTGACAGTGCTCACTAAATATAAAATACATAATACATAGTTACAAAATATAATACAATATGTACAAGGGAATGTTTGGGAAGTGCAGACTTTTCAAAAGTTAAATTCTGTAAGTAATCATGCTAAAAAAATATTTAATATGCCAAAAGCTTAATTGAGGGCTAAAGCTTTCAAGTGTGGGACAGTTCAGATAATGAGAGTTCTTCTTTAAACACTTTACTCGACCCAAACGATGCTGGCACTACTGAGCCAGTATGATATATATATACACCTACATTCATTGCAATAAACTTTGTTAATGCAACAGTTAGTGTTTGTATCAAAGTGACAAAAGTATGGAAATGTGCCATTAAAATTTTCAACCCCAACTCCACATTCCCCTCCACACACGCTGCAGAAGGGGCAAGGTAAGACAACCAAGCAAAGACAAGATAATCAAGTAAGACAAACAACATACAACTCTCTAAACTTAACACAAGAGACATCCATCATCATAGTCCACCAGCTGCATGAGGTCTGTCATATCAGTGTCTTGGGGGTATGCCTGCATGCTGGGCAACACTGCATGCACTGCAACCAAAGTGCTCCCTAGAGATCTACCAGAGGCTGATCTCTGATCTGATCTGATCATTCAGACTGCGGCCAACCAGCTGTAGTTTGGATCCAGGCCCAATGCGTCTCCTTGTGGGATACATGGAGGAAATCAGCCCGGTCCTGTCTGAAATAGTCTGCCAATCATTGGAGAGGGGGATCTTTCCTGATCCCCTTAAGGAAGCGGTCATACAACCGCTACTGACAAAATATTCCCTTGATCCAGATAATATTGTTAACTACAGACTTTGTGGGTAAGGTTATTGAGAAGGTGGTTGTGTGACAGCTGGATGACCATTTGTCTATCCACAATGTCTATGATTCTCTCCAGTCTAGATTTAGGCTTTTGATTGATACGTCTAGAACCAGTCATACAACACCTGTGCTCTGCTGACTGCGCTGGTTGACAGAGCAATGGTGTATCACCTTCAAGGTCAGTTTATTGACTTATAAAGCCCTACACAAACAGGGACCCTGTCACCTGCAAGATCTCCTTTCTCCCTACTGCCCTCCCCGATCACTTCGATCCACCAACGAGGGATTGCTAAAGATTCCCAGGATGCAACTTCAAACATCTGGGATGCATTCCTTTGCTTTATGGCCCTGACCATGTAGAATTCTCTACCTCATTGGATAAGGGATTGCTTGACTGTCCAGAGGTTTAAGACAGAACTTAAGACATACCTTTTTAGCCTGGCATTTTTAGAAGAAGTTTAATATAGTGCCACCAAATTTATGTTATCAGTGATTATTTGTTTATTGCTTGATTACTTTTAAATTAATGGTTTTTATATGGTATATTGATGGATTATAATTTATGTACAGGTGTTTTGATTGTAGGAAAGGTGCCTTTTAAACAAATAAATATTGAGTGACTGATTTATTGATTGATGTAGTGGATGGGAGTGGAGGCATCCCCCCCAAAAAATATTGCAGTGGATAGCTATGGAGGATTGGGAGCACAGGGCCCAAAGGGTCCTGCCCTCCTACTGCCAAGTAAGGAATTAATTACACTATTTTCAGATTAGGTATGGATGTGAATACAACCAACCCCCTCTCCTCCTTGCCACAAAACAATGTTTTACTACTCACTTATGGATGAATGGGAGCACAGGGTATGAACGTCCTGTAGTTTGATTTGAAAGTAAGGCATTTATTTCACTATTTACAAATTACAAATGGATAGGAGTACAGCCAGACCCCTCCCCCACAGCAAAAAACTGTACTAGTTAGCTATGGAGGTATGGATGTGGAGGAATGAGAGTGCAGGATCTGAAGGGCACTACATTCACACTTGATACTAAGGAATTGGTTACACTGTTTACAAAATAGGAGTACATAACAGTGCCGCCAGGCCCATTCCCTGAACCCCCAAAATAATGTGCTAGTAAGCAATGAATAATGGGAGAGGAAGAATAGAACACTGAGCCCAAAGTGCCCTGCACGTCCACTTTAAAAGAAGAACTACATTACACTGTCTACAAATTAGCAATAGACGGGAGTGCACCAGCCCCCATCCCCAACAAAACAAAATGTAATAGTAAGCTACTATATGGAGAAATGGGAGAGAAGGGCCTGAAGGGGCCTACACTCCCGCTGTGATGTAAAGAATTTATTACACTATTTAAAACTAAGGAACGGATGGTAGTACTGACACCCCCCCCCCGGAAAAAATTTGTAGTAGGCAGCTGGACAACAATTACAACCATAAACTTCTCCATGCCCCACCATGACCTGTTAGCCTCCCTGTAGGTCTCTAGAGAGCACTAAGACACTGGCATGGCAGCAAACCTCACACAGCGGGTGGATATGTTCAGAGAGCTGTATTTTGTTTGTCTTACCTAATGATGTCTTGGTTGTGTTACCTTGCCCCTTCAGCTGCTTGTATGTGGAGGGAATGCAGAGTTAGTGTTGGAAACCCTAATGCCGCATTTTCCTGCTATTGACAATTTGATACCAACCATAATTGTTGCATTAACAAGGTTTTTTGCAATGAATGTCCTTACTTTTTCAGAATGACTGTATAAATTGTTGTTGTACTCCCCTTTTTTTAAACTCATATACTTTTTCATGACACCACAGTCCATTTACCAGTCTACAGATACAGATTTTCTGAAAACACATATTAGTAATGTAACCATGTGTACAGATGCAATAATCTGTCCATCCCTCAACATAGACTGCCCCACCAACTGAGTTAGACTGCAGTGCACTGAGACCGCCATGGTCTGGGTGCTCAGTGATCTCCTGATAGAGAGAGACTGAAGGACTTGTTCCATCTTAGTCCTTCATGATCTTTCTGCAGCATTTGACACCATGGATCATGGCATTTTGCTGGAGTGCTTGCGTGTGATCTGTGGACTGTCAGGTACAGTCCTCAGGTGGTTCCACTCATTCCTCACCAGGAGATCTCAGAGAGTTACCTCGGGAATATATTCTTCTGATGCAATCTCTCTCTATTATGTGAGGTTCCCCAGGGCTCTGTGCTTTCACTAATGGTATTTGTGGTGTACATGCTGTCGTTAGGAGATACTGTGAGGTGGTATGGTTTGAGTTTTCACTTTATGCAGATAGTACTCAACTATACATGTCCTTCGTGCCTGGCCAGGATGATGCAGTCTTGGTGTTTAACAACTGCCTCATTGAGATCCAGGGCTGGATGAGTGCCAGCTGGCTGAGGCTGAATCTGGACAAGACTGAGGTTTTTGTGGTGGAACCCAGTTGTCAGGTAGAGGGGTCTTTGGCAGAGTGTGCCTCTGGGCTTATGCTTGGGGGTTGCCAGCTGACGTCCTCTGAATGGGTGCGGAGTCTGGATGTTATTTTTGATGAGGGGTTGACCCTGCAGTCTCAGGTGTCATCCGATGTCAAGATCTCATTTTACCATCTGAGAAATATCCCCTGGATTAAGCATCTAGTCCTGCCCAGTGATCTTCCAACTTTGGTCCATGCCTTTGTGACTTCCCTCCTTGATTACTGCAATGCCCTGTACCTTAGGGATCCCTGGGGGTTGAAAGCCACTGCTTGCAGCTAGTGCAGAATGCTGTGGCCAGGTTGTTGACTGGGATCTCTAGATCTGATCATGTTACACCTGTGCTGAGCAAACTGCACTGGCTGCCTGTTCAGTAGTGGATCACCTTTAAGGTTGGCTTGCTAACCTACAAGGCCCTCCACAGTCAGGGTCTGAGTTATCTGCAAGAGCTTCTTTGTCTCTACTTCCCCCTCCACCAAGAAGGGATTGCTAGAGATTCTCGGTGTTCACTTGAAGAACTCTGGCACCCGTGCATTTGCTTTTGTGGATCTTACCCTGTTGAATTCTCTACCTCCTCAGATAAGTGGGTTCCTGACTGTGGAAAGCTTTAAATCTGCCCTTAAAACTTATTTATTCTCTCTGGCATACCCTGAGTTTTAAATTTATGGATTTGGATGCTTTAACTGGTTTTATATTTTATGTTTTTAGTTGTTTGTAAAAGTGCTTTGATATTTTTTGAATTGTGCTTTATATAACATTATTATTATTATTTTACCTGAACTATACTAATGTAGTCACAGTCATTACTGCAGTTAACCTGCACAAAATTCATATGACACCCAAGTACATCTATTGCTATAGTAGCAAATGTGCCACCAATGTGCACAGGTGCACTAATTAAGAGTCAGTACATGTTCTCTGCCTGATGCACAAACTTCAAGCTGGCCTGGAGTAGCAATGCAAATGAACAGCTCTACCCCTCAAGTATCTGTAGTACCAAGACAGTAGAATACACATGCTTACTAAGATATACATCCTCTAGAACGATAACAAAGCTTTCTAACCTAACTTTGGATAAAAAAGAAAGTCCAGACACTTTCTTTGTTTTGTAAGAAAGTAAATATCTTTATGAAAATGGGAAATAAATGACACTGCACAATTACAAGTAGAAAGATAAATTAAGAAACTCATAAAAAAATATTTTAACATTTTTGTAAAAAATACCAGTCACATAAATAAAAGCATAATTTCTTAAATTATTTTCCTAAATAAAACATTGAAAACAACTAGCAAAAAAATGCAAGCAGCTTTTCATATACAGTACATGAATAAAAATAAAAATTAGCCCCCAAAAAAGCTTTCCTGTAAATAGAACTATAATCTTTAATTGTTTTCATTGTCACCAATAAACTTTCAAAAAAGTGGTATTAAACATAAAATAGTATTAAATAATAAAGTTTTTTTCCAAACTTTTTGACAAGAACAAGCATATTTACAAACATCTTTTTTTTGTCTACAGTTCGTCTTTGAGTAGATGGTGAGGTTCTCACCCTCAGAAATTATGATGCGAAGGGAGTCGCTTGTTGGGTGACAAGGGGGAAGTGGAAGCAGATTCTTCCTACCAGCATCCACATGGGGACAGCGAACAGGTGCCTCATAGCCAGTCCTGTTCAGGTGACTTACATAGAGGGGGCTGTAAGGGAGGGCCTAAATACATGTCTTTCTTGGAGAGGTCTGGGACCATCTGTTCCAGAGGGTGCTGTCAGTCTGATTAGATGCCTCAGTCATTTCTAGCTGCCGCTGCATCATTTCATGGATCACTCCATATGTGGTCTCTTGAGCAGCAACACTAGCCTCATAGCTATCTGCAAGCTGCCGAATGCTTTGCTAAAGACTATTGTTGCTGCTCACAATACCACAAAGTGTTTCATAAGTCTGCCATTTCAGCATGCCATGATGATGGATGACATGAATTTCTTTTTGTTGCTCCAACCGTCATGTCAGCACTACAAAGCCCTCTGTCACTACTCCAGTGAAATGATGGTGGTCCTCCCTAAGTGCCTTTACTTTTGCTGTATTTTCTGCAAAAGAGAAAAAAATACAAATGTTTAGTATACATTCTATACACTATTGTACATACAGTTAAAGTATTTAGTTGCTAGTCTTCTACACTGTGGTCTGTACAGAATAGCTTCTATTAAGATTGTTAAAGATCTTGAAACACTACAAAAGATGTTCTTTTCTAGTTCAGCCAGTTGACTTGTATCTGCACACTCTGCTGTGCACAGCCAGAAAACTATTACTGCTTCTTCGTCTTCTTTTTTCTTGCACTGCCCACCTAAACACAACTATTAACATAGTGCTTCAACATATACACCTGCAAATAATCAATATTTTCTGTCTTTGTTACCATGTTTGTTATATCACAATAATTCATTTTATGTTTGTCATAATCAACACTACAGTACTGTGAAAGGCTGTAACTTAGAAAAGCAAGTTAGAAAATGATGATTGGATCACAGTCTCTTCTTTCCCTTATTAGGATAGGATTTCAGAATAGACTTCTGTATCATATAGTTGCTAGTACATTTTTTACACAGTTCATATTGCCTACAATACTTCTATACATACAGCCATGTTGTCACTACACATATCAAAGTTATACACAGTGCCACAGGAGTACATTAATAGCATAAAATGTAGTTAACTATGTGGCAATAAGATTGCACATGTTTTCATTTTATAAAAGACCCACTCACTAGTGTTTTACATGCAGCATACAAAGCTATTTATCTGTGCACCAAGCAAAGACAACTAGTGCAAGTATAAAATACTGCTAACATGGAAATGCTGTTGACAACAATGTGTGGTACACACTTCATCATGCTTGCTAAATTATAAATGAATGTGACAGGGAGATAGGCAAAATAAATAAGTGTGTGTTGTACTATAGTGCTACTGCAGACTAACAGCTATATCCTGTAAATACAAATACACACATGCCCACACAATACAAAGCATCATGGGCTGCATATGCAAATCACCACAGAATGTTATGCTGGTTCAACTTTAAGCAGAATTGCATGGTGCTGGCACCATGCAATTCTGCTTAAAGTTGAACCAGTATAACATTCTGTGGTGATTTGCATATGCAGCCCATGATGCTTTGTATTGTATGGGCATGTGTGATTTTGTATTTTCTTGAAACTTGGCTTCCCAGCCAAATGCCCTTTGGGGTAACCCTTGCCTCAATGTTTGCGCACAGAGGTTCTTTGACTTTTATATCCTGTATATTACACTCAGAACTATTAACTGCCATGTTGAACAGCATTATTGTCAAAAAAAACTTCTGTTCTAAAACTAATATGTCTCTGCCAGGAGTACTGCTAAACTGGAAAGAATATATTAAAGTATCACCAATTAAGTTGTGAAACACTAGCATGAAATTTAATTGTTGTTTATTTTAAATGAGTTACTGTCTCTCCTACTGTAGAAAATAAACTACTATGTAATACAAGTGTTGTCAAACAACTAAAAGCAGTGCTTTCAAAGGTACCATGAAGACATGCTGTCTAGGGCACCACTACATATCAACCATGCATGTATGCTGCACAAAATTACAGTAGCACCACATTGTCATCAGATCCCTTCTGGCAATGAAAACTCTCCACACCTGCTGTCTTGGATGCTCGTTGGCAACAGTTTATTTAAAACACTAATTTAATATTTACATTTCATTTGTCAAATTCGACATTTCACTGTTTCAGTCCAAAATACATTCTTAAACAGTCCATTCTTTTATATCTCTTTGATCTTCCTTCTTGGTCCTCCTCTTCTTCTGCTTCTTTCCTTCAGGTTCCAGACTCTAAATCCAACCCACCATACCATCACCAGTACCAGGTACCAAACTTATCAGGACCTCCTCCCTCCTAGGTCCAGACATTAAGATCCAACCCCTAGTCTATCCCTTTCCCCCTCCTCCTTTTAAATCCATGCCTGGGTGCCACTTGACCCCAGTTCGTGCTGCCCTGCCCCCCTCTATCCTTCTACCTACTCCCTCTCTTCCCTCTCTTGTTCTCCCCCTTTCCTTCCCCCTTTCCTTGCCTCTCCTTGGATGGGACATTTGCTGCCCGACTGGGCTCCATCAGGCCCACCACCACTGTCTCTTCACAGCCACCCTTCCCTCTTCCAGGGCTCACTTAGTATCTTGTCCTGGCTGCCTCGCTGTGGCCCCGAGCATCCTGAGTCCACTTCTCCATCACTTCCCCAGCTCTGCTACTCAGGGAGGGTGGGTGGGATACAATTCCCAACAAAGAGGTCATTCTGAGGGCTGCACTGCCTTTTATACCCCTCAGGAGCCCAAATCAGGACCCCAATTTGGCCCCTTCCCCCACCAATCCAACCTGCCCTTGCACCTTCATCAAATGACACCTGTATGATTTTCCTTGTGACCTCACCAAGCACCGCACCTCTCCCCTCCTCCCCCCACCCCAATCTCCTCTTCCCTGCTCATTCCTATCAGGGCCTTTTGACAATTTAGGTTGCCTCTTAGTAGTAACCCTATTTGTCATCAGATTCCTTCTGGCAATGAAAACTCTCCACACCTGCTATCTTGGATTCTCATCAGCAACACTTTATTTAAAATACCAGTTTAAAATTTACATTACATTTGTCAAATTCTACATTTCACTGTTTCAGTCCAAAATACATTCTTAAACAGTCCATTTCTTTTATATCTCTTTGATATTCCTTCTTGGTCCTCCTCTTCTTCTGCTTCTTTCCTTCAGGGTCCGGACACCAAATCCGCCCCCCCCCCCCATACCATCACTAGTCCCAGGTACAAAACATACTAGAACCTCCTCCCTCCTAGGTCTGGACACTAAGATCCAACCCTAGTCTATCCTTTCCCTCCCCCTTTTAAATGCACTCCTGGGTAATATTTGACCTCAGCTCATGGTGCCTGCCCCCATCTCCCCTTTCTGCCAACCCCCCTTCCTTCTCTTGCTCCCCCTTTTCTTCCACTGACCCATCTCCAGCCTGCCATTGAAAGATGGGCCTCCCTCCTTGACGGCTAGTACCTAGGACCCCTCCTCTGTACTTCACCCACCAGGTCTATTAAGGGTCTCAGGAACAAGCACATGCCAAACTCTGATAGGTGGACCCCATCAGACCTATACACTTCAGGAATTTAGAAAGAAATATCCCTGTGCTGCATATGTACCCCCCCCCATTTAAATCAACACTCTGGCCACCTTTCTGTTGAGCCAGTTCCTCCCCTTTTCCGCCAACCTGACCTCTCTGACCTGCCACCACACCCTCTCCTTGGCCACCACCCTTTCACCTTTTCCAAATCTGCCAATATGGCTTCCACCAATGCCCCCTACATAGTCTCCCACAAATCATTCCCCCCAAGTGTATGATTAACATATCTGGTCTGCTCAACTGGACACTGAGCTCCTCAAATAGCAGCAACCACTGGGCCCATCTCATGCCCCGTATTCCCTTCTAATGAACATTTGCATATTACAACTCCATCTGCAGCTGTGTCCCACCAATCCTGGTTGCTGCAAATTTCTCAGCCCAATAAATATAGGCATGCCCTACAATCCAGATGTGTCTCTGCATTTCTCCTGCCGGGTAAAGGGGAAAAACAGGATAACCATTATCATCAGTACCTTGCATAATTCTTGTAGCAGCTGAACCTCCACCTCCCCTCCGCTTCACCTCCTTTTTTGACCCACCCCCCCATGGCATCTGAAGTCACCATGATCCAGAATGAGTGGGGGGCAAAACTTTCTGGATCCTCCTTGATAAACCTTAGCACCTTATTAAGGACCCCCCCAAACCTGGAAATCTGTCACTGGGCTCCCGTTACCCATGTTAGAACCAGGCACCCCACCTTCTTCCCAGGTTCTCCCATACTCCTAACATTCCTTAATAACACACACCTCCCATGGTGCCTGCTGTTGCAGCACCACAGCCACCCCTTTCCCAGCTTATCATGTTTTGACCTGACCACCCACACTACCACTGTATCTCATCCAAAACTGACCTCCCCTGCTTGTAGACCCCCCCCTGCTAATCCAACTTCCTCAGGGCCTCTACTTTTGCTGATCCCGAAGGCCCCCCAGCCATGACTGCAAAAACAGCCCAGAACAGACAAGCCTCCTTTGCTGACATGTATACATGCTGTAGGGCCTCTAGCGCCCTCCTAAGCAGTTGACCTGCTATGGGCCTCTTCTTGTCACTCCTCCCCCATGACATTTTTGCCAACCCAGGAGCATCCATCTCATGGCCCTGCCTATGGTTGTATCTGGCCACCTCCTGTCCTTGCAGACCCAACCTATCCTTGCCAGCTGGTCCCCCATGGTGGTATGGGCCATCCCCTCTCCCCATTGCTTGACCATATACTGCTTCACCTGGTCCTCCATGACCGGCTCAGCCATCTCCAGCCCCTCACTGGCTCGGAACTCCTGAAAAGCCCCCCATTCTCCTTCATATGCTTTCAGCGTGTTTCATGACCATGTGTTTGGGTACCGCCATGTGGCTTTTCCCTTCCATTCTCCCACAGCTGGTCCGGAACCCTGGTCCTGTGTACTGCTGCTCGTGGAGCCAATTCCCAGAAGCTGTTTAATTGTAAGTGGGAAAGACTGTCAGCAATGTCATTCTGAATGCCTTCAATGGGCTGCTCTTTAAATGACAAGTTCAGCTGCAGCCCCAACAAAACCAGTTGCCACATGACCCTACCCACTGTGTCCATAACTCCCCCTTGTCTATTTATCACCTCCACCACCCCTTTATTGTCACACCAAAACAATATGCACATCCCCCTCAACCTATTGCCCCACACCGTCAAAGCCACAAGGATGGGAAATATCTCCAAGAACATGACATCCTTTAGAAAACCCACCTCACCCCAAGTGCTCAGCCAGACTTCCAAAATCCACTCCCCTTTAAAATAGACCCCTATCCCCAGGGCCCCTGATGCATCAGTGAACAGCTCGAGGTCCATGTTATAGGCCCAATCCTCCTGCCACAACAAGACCCTATTATAATTCTCCAGGAACTCCATTCATACTCCCAAATTCTCCTGCATCCCCTCTCGTGATGTCCACCCAGTAGTGCAGCATCTTTGCCCTCCCTGTTGCCCTTGCCAACCTTCAGGTGAAAGCTCTGCCTGGGCCTATGACCTTAGAGGCAAAATTAAGGTCCCCCAGCAGTTGCTGAACCAATTCCAGAGGAACCCTCCTCCTGCCACTTACCTGCTTCAGCAGGCCCCTAAGTCACAACACCTTGTCCCCTGGGAGGTGGAAGCATTCTTGCACCATATCGACCTCTATCCCCAAGAATTCCAGCTTGTGTGCAGAGCCCTCAGTCTTACCATCTGCCAGTGGGATACCTATGGTTCCACACATTTCCTTAAAAAGGCTAACATCCCCTCCACCTCTACCCTGTCACTTCCTGATGATCAGAAAATCATCCAAGTAGTTGACCACTTGCCTATGTCCATATCTCCACCCAAAATTCCACTGCACCCAGGAACTGAAAGCTTCAAATGTCGCACATGCCACCGAACAACCCACTGGCATGGCTTTGTCGAAATACAGTCCTCCCTCAAACTGAATCCCCAGGAGATCCCAATCATCAGGCTTTACCAGCAATAGCCAAAAGGCAGACTTAATATCTGTCTTTGCTAACCATGCTCACCCGACCACCCTGATCATCAACAATGTCTGGTCCAACGATGTGCAGAACACCACCGGTGAGTCATCAGGGATCCCTTCATTCACTGATGCCCTCTCTGGGTAAGATAGGTGGCGGATGAGTCGAAACTGCCCCTCCTGCTTCTTTGGTACCACACTCAATGGACATATCTGGAAGGTGGGGCAGGGCGGCTCTGCGAAAGAGCCCTCCACCCTCCTGGCCTGCACCTCCTTCTGAACCTTTTTCCAGACTATTTCCTCCATCCCCTTCACTGATCCCAAAGTCTGTACTCTCATTGCTGCCCTTACTCCCTTGAAATACAGTGGGATGCCTTGTCTGAAACCCTGGCACAGGAAAACAGCTTTAACTGTGTCTGGGTACCCCTTAGTCCAGGCATTGACCACCTTCAGGACTATTGGGGCTCACACCAGGGAAAATCCCCAGCATCCCTCCCCCCCCACTCACCCTCAATTCCATCCTTAGTTAGAATTGTAGCCTCCTTTGCTGTGGCCTCCCCTGCCCCTCCACTGCCACCCCCTGCCCCCCACAAAAGGACTGGTCCTGGCCTTGACCCCATTGCTTGGTATCCTGGTCCTCCCATCTGGCAGCTCACTGCTGGATGCATGCCCATGCACATTGAGCACACATGCTGAAATGTATAATTTGCCCAGGTGCACGAGGCCCTGTTGTACCCCCAACAGGTCTTAACAGCCGGAGACGACACACTCTCCTTGCTATGTTCCCCCACGGGCCCACCTGCTGGACCTGATAAAGTTTGTACCCATCTGTGGTCCCCTTTTACTGCCATCCACTTCCTGAGTGCCTCATTGTACTTCAGCCACCCATATCCCAATTTCTTCTCGTATGCATCCTGACTGAGGGCCGTATACATCAGGAGGTGAATTGCCAAGTCTGGTTGCTTCTCTAGCACCAGCACACTGTGTATCAAGAACCCAGCCTTCCACATGTCTGTGTTTTTCCCCTTGTACTTGGCCTCCTCCTCTTTATGCCCCACTACCGCCAGCGACACCGCCATCTCAGATCTCCCTACCAACTCCTTTTGCTCATACGTCTTAGCTGTATCCTCGTCCACCAGTCCAAAGATATCCACACACTCCCCCTTCCAAATCATCTCCTTAATTGAGGAGGGAATGTGGTCTCCTAGGGTGAAACCTGGTGGTCCCTCATATAGCTTCCTCCCCACTTTTTGTTTGTGGAGGTCCCCTCACCATCCTTGCCCCCCTTTTTTATCATCTTCAGTGTCTTCTCCATCTTCTCCATCCCCTTCTCCATCCCCTTCTCCCCATATCCTCAAGTAGCCATTCCAGGTAGAGATGTGAGAAATTGGAAAAATTTCACCTAGTGAAATATTTTGTGTAATTCCCACATTACACAGAATTTCTCACCTAGGCAAAACGTAATTTTGCCTTTGATTTTGTTTTCGCATAAGGCAAAATTTCGCTGTTATCTTGAATTTCACCAGCTAAATTGCAATGCATTGTAGGTAGATAGCTGAAATATCATGTGCGGGCTGTTTCCTGCACAGTGTATTGTCTATTGAGTCAGAAAGCATTTCAGTGTGGTGCATCACAGCCAATAAACCCTTCAAAACCCTTTTTTTTTGTGATTTTTGAGAGTTAATTGCTCCCAAAATCTCAATTTAGTTCCTAGTTCTGCTAGTGAACCTTTTTCTGTTTTGGTATCTTTGGATAATACTTCATTAAACTTAGGTAGTGTTTTCAGTTTTCTCTGCGTCTGTCTCTGTGAGGGAGTTGAGTGGGGGAGGGTCGACTGTATGGTGTGTGTGTTCGTGTACGTGAAAAGTAGAGCAGGCTAATTCCTAATATTTGACAGATTTCGCACAAGTTGTGAGTGAGTTTCTGTAATTTCTTTTAAGTCTTAATATTTTTGATGGTGTGCTACTTATTTGTTATATTTTTCTTACATATTGACCCTTTTTGTGGTAACTTTATCTGAACAGTTACTCACTCTGAGTAGTTCTGTTCCTGTTCCCTTTGCTTAATCACTTTTGTTATTTATTTTTTTATTGAAAGTATTTGTGTACATTGACCACTTGATTTGTCCATACCCTGGTGCACTGCATTGTTAAATTGATCACAGAAATTAAAATTGTGATCTAGCTTCTGCATTGCAGTGTTCCAGTTTTTCTATTTAATTTACTTACCATATTAACCCTTTCCTCCCTGTTACACCACTGTTGTTTATTACCTGACCTGCACTATATAAACAAGCATTTGTCAATGCCGAATGTTGCTTGCTTGTATGTGCTGTTTAGGTATTTGGAAGTTATAGTTCCATGCCTTCCTCCCAAGTCATCCACTGTGTGTTTACACTCAGTATTCACAGAAGAGTGGGAGGGGCAAGGGCCACAGCAGTACAGCAGTTGCCAAGGGGGTGAAGAGGTGGACAATAGTCCATTCAAAGGCAACAGAGTCCTGCAGGAGCTCACTAAATTGAAGGTGGACAAAGAGATGGAACCAGATGGCATACACCCAAGGATATTAAGAGAACTGCGAAGGGAGATAACAGTACCTCTGGCAGCCAAGTTCACTGAGTCATTCAACATGAGTGAATTGGAGGAGGGCACATGTGGTCCCTCTACACAAATGCAGCAGCAGGGAGGAGGCAGGGAATGATAGGCCGTTCAGCCTCACCTCAGTAGTGAGGAAGATCATGGAGGCATTGCTTAAAGAAAGGATAGTGGGGCATCTAGAAGCTCATCGAGCCCAGGACCATAGACAACATGGATTCACAGTGGACATCATGTCAGACAAATCTGGTTGATTTCTTTGACTGGGTGACAAAGGAAGTGAATCAGGGTGGGGCAGTCGACAACGGTTACCTTGATTTCAGCAAAGCCTTTGACACCATCCCACATAGGAGGCTGATAAATTAGCTGGGTAGGCTGGGCATAGGGGAAAGGGTGGTAAACTGGGTTAGAAACTGGCTAACAGACAGGAGGCAGAGAGTGGTGGTAAATGGAGTGCAGTCTAGGGAGAGGGGGTGACTAGTGGGGTGCTGCAGGGTCTTCATTAGTAACATTGCAGAATGGCTGAAGGGAATTTTTTCACCAAATTTTCAACATAGCCATTTTAAGACCTCTGCTCATGAACAGTGTCACTGTGATTTTCTTAATCTGTCCCAGACATTGATTGCGCACACTGACTGCACCATTGTGCGCTACATGCACAGAAACACATTTTGGGCGACATGTGAAAAATAACAGCTGTACTGCTCATAAGGAGGTGTGGTAAAATGGTAATGTTGAAAATCTGGAGTGCAAATATTAAAAATTTGCCAACTTACGAGCGTGGGTAGGAACTGCGCAATGACGTCAGAAACAGTCATTTTTAGAATTTTTTTCACCAAATTTCAACATAGCCATTTTAAGACCTCTGCTCATGAACAGTGTCACTGTGATTTTCTTAATGTGTTCCATACATTGATTTCGCACACCGACTGTGCCATTGTGCGCTGCATGGGCGGAAACACGTTTTGGGTAAGATGTGAAAAATGACAGCTGTACTGCTCAAAAGGAGGTGTGGTAAAATGGTAATGTTGAAAATCTGGAGTGAAAATATTGAAAATTCGTGAAGTTACAAGTGTGTGTAGGAAATGTGCATTGCACGCTCATAAAACAGTCATTTTTAAATATTTTTTCACCAAATTTTCAACATAGGCTTTTTGAGAGCCCACCTTAAGGACACTGGCAGTGTCGTTTCATTAATTGGTCCCAAAAGGTGATTTCACGCAGTGACTGTGAAATCATCCTTCGGGCCCGTTTAATGCCATGACAGTGCAAGAATTCATGAGGAGGGGTCCTAAAAACCCCATGTTGAAAATTTGGGTCCAAAATTCCCACAAATGCCTGAGATATGCAACAAAGTTGAAAAAACCCTATTTATTCCATTATACAGCTTACCGGCATTTCCTCAGTTCGCGGTTGGCTTTGAAGAGTGCAGATGTGTTCCCAATCCACCGAAGATCGTCACGCTGAGCTCCGGAGGCAAGTATGGGGCGAGGGGGGTGTGGGAAGGCAGGGTGTGCAGTGGGTGGGTGCGGGTTGTGGGGTGGCAGGGAGACTATGAGGGACCTTTTTTTGTTTACAGGTTGTTTTTTGAGGGATGTTTGCCACGCTGGGGTGGGCTCCCAGCATGGCAGCTGGAAAGGCTGTTTGGGGGTGCTGGAGCCGATGGGGGATTGGGCACCCCCGTCGGCCATAACAAGCTTTGCCATGCTGGGGTGGGCTCCCAGCTTGGCACCTAGAAAGCTTTGGGGGGGGCGTGCAGCCATGGAGCCTGCCGGGGATTGGGCACCCCCGTCGGCTATAACAGTTTTTGCCACGCTGGGGTAGGCACCCAGTGTGGCACCTGCACAGCTTTTGTGGGGGCGTGGAGCTGATGGGGATTGGGCACCCCGCCGGCCATACAGTGTGTGCGTGGGGGAGATCATCAGCATGCAGTATGCGTGCGTAGGGGGAGAGCTCTGCTCACTGCAGCGGGAGCTCTCCTTTCAACTGTAGGACCATTGCATTTTCAACTGCTGTCATAGCTGCAGCAGTGATTGGGGAACTGGGGCCGCACCTGTAAACACACTGACTGAATTGGAAGACGGGTGCCACACCTCCGAAAACTCGGATGATGGCACTATGTTTCTTGCACATGCATGCAAGCAACATAAAAAATGACATAGTTTTCAAAATAGTGGTGGTCCCTGCACGATTTTTGGAGGTAACTTTGTTTGTTCATTTCAAATCTTGTTGTCCCTTCTGTCTGATATATCTATAAGCCCAAATTGTATTTAGTAAGTGCTAACATATTGCAGTACTCACCTTATCCAGACACCACTTATCTGGACCGTAGTTCATATTTTGACTGTGAGGTGTTCTGTGCAGTTGATTTAAAATTTAGTTTTCATGAACCTACCAGTACCTACCCAGTTATTATCAAGTTGTGTAATAATCATTCCATTTAAAAACTGACATCTAATTAAGAACTGCTTAAGTATTTTTTCAGATTTACTGCACATCCTTGTTGTGGTAGTGTTCTCTGTCGGTTTTGTATTGAAAGTCCCTTACTTCTGTCCTCCTGTTACCCCATGTTATTTAATTCATGTTTTTGTAATTGAAAAAATAAAATTGTGTTTTAACACTTGAATAGGCTGCAGTAGCAGTTGTAGGTAGTTATATACATTACAGTGCAGCTACCTGTTGTGATTTCTGTTTGCCCTTTGTAGACAGCATTGCAGGTGTTAAATCACACTTATTCAATATAAATACATAACAATATACTTCTGGAAGAAGCCAAATCAAACAAGCATATAAATGTGCCCACCAAGAGACATTCAACTTCAGGGAAAGGTGGCTCAAAGAAGTGTGTTGGAATAAGCAAACCGATTTCTGAATCAGTGCCTTCTGTGGGCTCCACTGCTGCTGTGGCAGCCAGTAGCAGCAAAATCAAAGTTAGAAGTGGCTTAAAGTCTATGACTAATTTTTTACTGCCCAATCTGAAGCTATCATGCTTTTTGGGGGTTGATACTAGGCATAAGGGAGATACTCACGCCAGTGGAGGCACGGAGGTCCAGGAGGTGGTTGAAAAAGTTGTCAGTGTGACTGCTGTTCCTGCTCAAGGAGGAGTTGATGGGGGTGAAGGTCATAGTATCCAGCTTCAGTCTGTTTCTCCTGGAGAAGGAGATAAGGAAAGTCAGCCCCCCCCCCACAGTGAGGAGATGCCAGAGAAAAGAAAAGTTTCTGTGGAAGTAGACAGTGATAGGGAGGAGGAGGATATAAGATGTTTCGGTACAAATGATGATGAGGTGTTGGATCCCCTGTGGGAACCAGAAGTGAAAAAGATGAAGGATGATAATGTAGCCCATTTAGATGACAAGACTGAAGGTGAGGATGCCATCAAGCCTGCAGCAAGCAGTCCAGTCACCCCGCTTCCCAAATGTAGCATGATGGAAATCATGCAAGCGGCACAAAAAACCAAAACTTCCATACCTTTGGCTCCATTGTCCAAGTCTCAGTGCCATGTCCAATCTAGATGTGCAAAGTCCCTAGTTTGGGATTTTGTTTTTACTTGATGCAGCTGATGACACCGTGGCAATATGTTAGCTGTGTCAAGTACGTGTAAGTCATGGAAAAAAGGGTAGCCACATAGGCACCAGTGGCCAGCGTGCCCACTTGAAAAACAAGCACCCATTGCACTGGCACCAACACCAGAAAGATACCAGAGCTGTTGGTGGGAATTCCCTTTTCAAGCTTAATGTTAGTGTCAGCAGTGCAATACAGCAGGAAGAGGGAGGGCTGAGTGGATAGGTGGAAGAAGAATATGAGGAATAATTTTCTCCCTCGAGTAGTGGGCATAGTGGCAGTGGAGCTGCCACTCCCACGAGTTATAAAAGTACACCACCAGGCACTAAATCCACCAAAATAACCAGCTTCATACATGGTGCACCTCCCAGGCCCCAAGAGTCACCTGGTACCCCAGCAAGAACAACATTGGTGGCACAAGTAAAGCGCTTTTGTCAACCTGCTCCCAAGATGCAGCCCACATTGAAGAGTGTGTTTGAGCGGCACTCAAAGTACCCTCCCAATCATGCTGCTGCCCATGATCTAAATGCTGTTACTGCTGAAATGCTTGCCATTGACCCATTGCCCTTCTTCTTTGTGGAGAATCCATGATTCTGCCGTTTAATGGCTCATACCTCTCCCAAATGGCAGGTGCCCTCACAAACGTATTTCTCAAAATTTGTTATGCCTGAACTCTACAGCAGAGTTTCACAGTCAGTGGTACATGCCATGAAGCATTCTGCCTCCAAATATGTCCACCTTAGCATAGATATGTGGACAAGTGGGCAAACAGTGGGCAGCTCATATCTGTGTATAACAGCACACTGGGCACAGGTACCTGGGGTGGTTGTTGATTTGGGGCCTGGTAAAGCTGTGTAAAGCAAAACTGTGGTGGTTGCAACAAACCTAGTATTCATCAGAATGCCACCATAAATATGTAAAGTGTTACGGGGTCTCACACTGGTGAGAAAATGCTGAATGTGTTGCTAAATCAGATTGCTGAGTGGCTAAATGCACACTCACTCACAGTGGGGTTTATTGCCAGTGACAATGGCGCCAATGTGGTGAAGTGCATTACTGAAGGTAATTTTTTCAGAATTTCCTGCCTAGCACACTGCCTTAATCTAGTCGTGCAGCAATTTCTGAACCACAATGAAATAAAGGAAACTGTATCTGTCACCAGACTCGTGTGTGCACTTCGCCCATTCTGCAAAGGCCCATGACCATCTGCGTGAGCTGCAGTGCACTAACCAGCTCCCTCAGCACCATATGAAGCTCGTGTTTTTACCAGTTGGAACTCCACACTGTACATGCTGGACCAGCTTTATGAGCCATGTAAGGCAGTTTCAGATTACCTACTGTTGCACACTGGAGTGTCCATCACTCTAACAATGGAGCAGTGGCAACAAATGGATGGCATAATACACATTCTGCATCCATTTGAGCATGCAACACAGGCTGTGAGTGGGGACACTGCCTGTATAAGTCAGTCAGTACCCCTTATATGTGTGCTGAGGCAGACACTGGTGAATGTCCATCACCAGACGGAGGCAAGTGATGAGCACAGTTCTGTTCACGTAATGGGTCACATGCTCCGTATACAGGACAGCAATACACATATGTGGAATTCCCTCCCCCCTGAAATACGACATTCCTCCTCCAACTGCTCCCTTACCTCTGTCCTACATAATTACCTTTCCCTTAGCTGTTTCTGCTTTAACCCACCTTAATACCTGTCCCCAGTTTCTGCCTTCCTACCATGACCCCCCCCACCAGGGTTCTCAACATCCTGAAGGGGGAAATCAGGAAATGGCTACCCTCTTGTCTTCATATTCAGTTCTTGCCTCCCCCCCCCTTTTCCACCTGCCCTTCTGGGTCACCAGTGTGCACAACCTAAACCCATCCTTTTTACTCCAACAGCACTTGTGTGCTACCTCGGGCCTGCTCCTGGTACACTCATGCACTATAAATGGTTCTATAGGTTTTGTATGTTCATATGTTCTTTTGAATGATTTTGGACATGTCTTGCAATTTACCCAGCGTTCCTCTACTGTTTATTGTACAATACCTTGTGCTTCAACTGTTGCATAATCTTAAAATGCTGTATTGTTTGTACTACCCACATACTATTGTAACTGATAATCCTTCACAACCCTATCTAACCCCTCCCCTCAGGCCACACCCTGAGACGAGCAACTTGTTGTTCAGTGTGCCCTCCTGGTGAAACATTTCAATAAATTAATAAATAAAAATATCTCTAGCATTATGCAGTCTAATGAGTTTGCTATTGCTACCATGCTGGATCCGTGGTACAAACTTAGCTTGCCTGCCATGATTGAAGGGGGTTATGTGCAAGTGGGCAAATTAACCAATTATCTTGTCTGACAGGTACATGGTGCACAGATGAAAAATGCAGAGACACAAAGGGAACATACACCAGGTGTTGCTACCACCACCACCACCAGCAGCTCATCACAGGCCACCAAATTGGAGAAAATGTCAAAGTTGCACTACAACATGGCAGGTAATCCCATTTGGGATGCTCTGTGCCAGGTGGGCATGGAACAAATTGAAGACAAGGAGGAGGAGCCTCATGAGGCAGCAGGACTCAGGGCAGCACAACCTATGCTGGATGCCTACATGGGAGACATCAAGCATCTTGGCATCATGGATGAGCCATTGGTGTACTGGAGCAACAAAGTGAGTGACTGGCCTGCACTGGCATCTGTTGCTTTTAAATATCTTAGCTGTCCACCATCCAGTGTCAGTGTAGAACATGTATTCAATTCTTCTGGGGCCATTGTGTGTGACCGTAGGACAAATCTGTCACCAAAGAATGTTTCCATCCTAGCATTTATAACAAGCATTTGACAATGCCGAATGTTGGCTTACTAGTGCAGGAGTGCATAATAGGATTGGCAGTGAAGTACTGAACTGACGCCAACCTCGGACCCACTCTGCAGAGAGTGAGAGGCATTGGGGTGTGCCTTTGGGTCAGCAGCCATAACAGATAAGCTCCAAAGTATGAAAGAGGTGCAGCAGCCACAGTGTGATCCTTCTCGTCTCCAAGAGTTCCTGAGACCTACTGTAGAAAGTCATGTTTCATTGACTGAAAAGAGGCGACCCTGGTTGCTATCCATGCAGCTGCATTGAGCATCAGTGAATCAAGCCCAGCATCCCAAACCCTGACTACTGTAATGCTACCTGCTGGATCCTGATATCAAGTCTTGGACAGGCAATGCATACTTTTTTATTTAGTTTTGTTGTTTATTAAGGGAAAGCCTACTGTGAGCTGGTGAAAGTATAGAGTTTCAAGTATTAAATTCCAAGCTGCATTCAGTCTCAGAAAAGGTGCACTCACAAATACACCAAAAGGGTCAGATTAAGTCTGGTCTGTTTACCTGATCCCTGGTTCCCAGGGACTTAATTTAGGGGGATGTCAACAAGGGCTTACAGATCCCTAGGCAGTGTTCCTTTAATATAGACAAATGGTCATGTAAATTACTCCTAAGGAGCCCTACATTAGTCTATTTCACCGCAAAAAGCAATATTAATAAAGCATACTTGCCATTTCCAGTTAAAGTGCTCTATTTCCCTAAGTTACAAGACTCACACAGATCATACCCCTCAAGACATTCTGCTACAATAATAAAGGGACAGTCCATACAAACCTGGGGGCAAATACTTGACTTGTACTGGGGCATCAGCATCTTTGAAATCCTAGAAAATATTCACTTTTAAAAAACACATGCAATAAAACACAATGAAAAAGAGGTTTGTAAAGAATAACAATTACAACTATGTAGGATTTTTGTGTTTCAAATCACCACTCTTCAGTGACAGAGATGCCTCAGTTAACAGGGACCTGGGAAGTTTTGGTGACAAAATCAGGGTCACACCCCCAAATCAGGGAGTGTTGACTGGAAAATTGTGGTGTTAAACTGGGAGCCCTCAACTTGTATGCTGCACAGCAAGTGGACAGTACAACCTTCACCCTAGTGATGTGAGACAGAGCTGCTAGCAGTAGTCATTAGGTTGAGCTGATCACTTACATTATGTTGTTCTTGGACCAGTGCAGAATGTCTTGTTGGGTTCGGTGCTGGGATCAGTGCTTTTCGGGCTGTTCGTAGCAGACATCTCACACGGGATCAAGAGTAAAATCAGTCTGTTTGCAGATGATACCAAAGTGGCAGCAGTGGTGGATGACATTGAATGGTGGAAGGGACTGCAGGAGGACCTGACTAGGCTAAAGGAGAGGTCAGAAACATGGCAGCTGGGGTTCAATGCCAAGAAATGCAAGGGGCTGCACTTCAGAGCTAGCAACCTGGGGTGTGATTACCACATGGGAGGGGTACAACTAGAAAGCACCATGGAGGAAAAGGGCAGCAGCAAAAGCCAGCAAGATGCTGTGGTGTATAGCAATGTGTATCTCCTCCAGAAGAAGGGAGGTGATCCTTTCCCTGTTTAGGTCACTGGTGAGGCCGCACCTAGAGTACTGCGTGTAGTACTGGTTCTCATCACTAAAGAAAGAAGGATGTCAGGTTACTAGAGTGGGTGCAGTGTAGAGCCACAATGATGATCCAGGGATTGGAGAGAAAAACATATGAGGACAGGCTGAATGATCTGAATATGTACTCCCTGCAAGAGAGAAGGGACGGGGGGGATGTGACTGAGACCTTTACTCAGCCCTATCCCCAACTTCTCTTGACTGGCTTTTTCCTCTCCCAGTTACAGGAGCTTGAATCTCCCATAGATTCTTTCCACTGGGTTGACCAGAGGAGAAAGAGTCCCATCTGGAGCAAAACCCAAACATGTCCCAGGGACCAAGTGGCAGTTTGGGCCAAGGGAAAACAGATGGGGCTTCATTAAGCCTGCCTGAATGCAACTTCATTACTTTTTTTTTGCCATTTTGAACCTAAAATTTGAACAGCCTTTTTATGACCCCTCCTTCCGAATGTGACAGATGTCATTCATAAAATATTGCATGACACATAATTTTGTGCTATAAGTGTGAAATCACATTTTGACCAGGATTTGAAAAACAGTTGTCAGGTTAACAAGGTGGTGTGAAAAAAATGGCTATATTGGAAATCTGTGGTCCAAATATTGAAAATTACTTAAGTTATGAGTGAGCATGGAAAAATTGCAACACACCTTCATAATGTTATTTTTTAAATATTTTGACCCTACATTTTCAACATAGTTTTATGAACCCACTTCATGAACGCAGTAGGTGAAAATTTTCAAATCCTGATCGAAACATCATTTATGCCAGAGGCAAGAAAATGCATTTTGTCAAGGATCTGAAAACTGACAGCTGTCACATTCATGAGCTGATGTAAAAAAATGGCTATATTAAAAATATGGGGTCAAAATATTGAAAATTACTAATGTTGTGAATGAACATTTAATAATTCAATGTACATTCATAACTTTGTTGTTTTTTATTACTAAAAAAAGGGAATTGAACAAAAACCCTATATAGGGTATGGTGTCAAACAGAAACTCGGAAAGGGAAAGCTAAAGGGAAATTGAGGGGGGGAGGTAGTGAAAAGGGAGACCCAAAGGCAAGTGAAAGTAGGGAAGCAAAAAGTCAGGAGGATAAGCAAGTCATCAGGCATGGGAGTGGTGCAGTGTAATGGGCACAGGGTCGCAATCTTTAAAGACACATTTTTTTTAATACTATCTTTATCTAATATCACCATTGTACAGTACACCACTTTAAGGAATGCATGATCCAGTACAACCATTTTTATGTCTGCTTGCGTGCATGTGAAGAAACATTTCATGACAGCTTAGGAGAGACGCAGGGTTTTGGAGGTGCAGCACTATGGCGGCAAATGTCCCCATTGCCTTTTGAGGCTTGGCCCTCTTTCCCCAATGTGGTGGCACTCTGCTGCTGACATTAGTTCAGTCAGTGTGCCACCAACTTGAAACAAATTTACCACTACAATGAGGGAGTGACCCGTCATTGCAGGGTGGTGCCTTGCCTGTTGTAACATTTCAAGTAACCTGGCAGTGGCTCTCACCATCCACCTCAGAGTCCACATGTAAGCCAATTCAGGAGTTCCCAATCCCTATGTTGGCATGCCCCTCTCCCCAGTTCATTTGCCAATGGGGTAGCCCAATCCCCATCAGCATAATGTGCCCCCCCATTTGTTCTGTGCTGGGGGGGTACCTAATCCCTCTCAGCTCATGTGCTCCCCCTCCCATCCAGCACTGAATGGCAGATAGGGGTGCTCAATCCTGGTTGACTCCAGTTCCCCCCCAAACAAACACCCAGGTGGCATGCTGGAAGCCCACCCCAGCATGCCAAAAGTGTCCTGTGTTTTCTTCTTTTTTTTATTAAATCCTGTAAAAAAAGAAAACTGTCCCTCATTGAGTCCCATGCCCCCTTCCCCAACCCGCACTCATGGTCTGAGCACCCCACTTCCCCACACCTACCCTCACGCCATACTTACCTCCAGAGTCCAGTGTGATGATCTTCAGCAGACCGTGAACACGTCTGCACTCTTCAAAGCCAACTGAGAACTGAAGAAATGCCTATAAGCTGTATAATGGTATAAATGTTTTTTTTTTTTCAACTTTGGTGCATATCTCAGCTATTTTTGTGAATTTTGGAACCAAATTTTCAACATGGATTTCTTAGGACCCCACCTCATTAATTCAGTCACTGACATCTCGTTATTCAGTCCTGAAAGGTGATTTCGCTGTCATTGCATGGAATCATCTATTGGGACTGATTAACAAAACAACAGTGTCACTGTTCATGAGGTGGTCTCTCAAAAAGCCTATGTTGCAAATTTGATGAAAAAATTTTAAAAAATGACTGCTTTATGAGCGTGCATTTTGCAGTTTCTACGTATGCTCATAATTTAGCAAATTTGTAATATTTTCACACCAGATTTTCAACATTGGCATTTTTCCACACTGCCTTATGAACAGAGCAGCTGTCATTTTTCACATCCTAGCCTAAATGTGTTTTTGCACGTCTGGTGCAGAATAGCACAGTCGCCATGGGAAATCAGTGTTTGGGACAGATTAAGAAAATTACAGTTACACTGTTCATGAGCAGAGGTCCTAAAATTCCTATGTTGAAAATTTGGTGGCAAACATCCATAAAATGACTGTGATATAAGCGTGCGCTGTGTAGTTTCCACGCACCCTCATACCTTTGCAAATCTGTAATATTTTCACTTCAGATTTTCAACATTGGCATTTTTTTCACACCTCCTTATGAACTGTACAGCTGTCATTTTTCATATCCTGCCTGAAATATGCATTTGCACATCTGGCGCACAATGGTGCAGTCGCTGTGGGAAATCAATGTTCCAGGCAGATTAAGAAAATGATAGTGACAGTGTTCATGAGCAGAGATCACAAAATGCCTATGTTGAACATTTGGTGAAATAATTCCACTAAATGACTGTGGTATGAGCATGTGTTGCACAGTTTCCACATATGCTCGGAACTGGGAGCATTTTTAATATTTTCACTACAGATTTTCAACATTGCCATCTCTTCACACCTCCCTATGAATGGTACAGCTGTCATTCTTCACATCCTGCCTGATCTGTGTTTTTGCACATCTGGCACAGAATGGCATGGTCACTTTGGGAACTCAAAGTTTGGGACATATTAACAAAATCACACTGCACTGTTCATGAGAAAAGGTCCCAAATGCTTTCATGAGGTGGGGGTCACAAAAAGACCATGCTGAAAATTTGTAGTGCAAATACCAACAAACACCCTGGGAGTTAGGGTTTCTAACCAGAACGTCCCATCCTGTACAGACTGACAGGCATCAGAGGTGTGCCTTTGGATCGCCGACTGTAATGATCACACCATTCTACCCCCAGCCCCACCCTGAAGTCAATGACAGGCATTGAGGTGTGCCTTGGACTCTTCAGCACCAGACTTCACCCCATTCTCCTATACTGCACCCAATTCAACATATGTCCTTATGAAATGGGGTGACTATGAAGCTGAACACCCCAAGGCACACCTCAACACCTATTGCTGTCTATAAAGATAGGGTGAGGTGAAATGCTGTGAGCATTATGGGGAATGACCCAGAGGCACACCCCAATGCCTGTCCATCTCTGCAGAGTGGAGGTGGGGTTGGCATGAGTTCAATACTTCACTGCCACTCCTATTCTGCATCTGTCTAACTTCTGCACGTCCAATACTAATATCAGCAAGCAAACATTTGGCATTGACAAAAGCTTGTTCACAGGTGAAATAAGTAACATTTGTAAAATACATTTATACGTTAACATTTTTACTTTTTTAGTTTTTCCTCAGACAAACAATGTGAAGCGAACTGAGGATAACATGCAACAGTGCAACTGAAAAGAAACAGTGGAAGTGAACTTAAGTGCTTTATGTAGTGCAGCATTTCTTCACATCTGTGAAGATGAACCCCATTGTTTACTTGGCTATCTCATGTATAGATTCAGATCTCACCCACCACCCCCTCAGCCTCTATGTCTAACATGTCTACTTCTGTTCCTTACAACAAAGATCTGCCTATTTTAAGGAGTAAGGCTCTATGTGCTGTCTCTGTACAGATGTCCATCATTGGATGGAGCTCCAGTACATCCTTCAGTAGCTCCATTAGGAAGTCAAACATATGTCCGATCTCCAAACCCTCAGGCAGACCTGTCAGTCTGAGGCAATGTCTGCAGAACCTTGCCTCCAGTTCAACACATTTGTCTTGGAGGATTTATGTATAGTAGATGAGTGAGTGTATAGCAGCTCGAAACTGTGTGGTGCCATCTTCTACCACTGATACTGTCTCCTCAGCCCCCTTGATTAGTTTCTGTAGCCCATACAGGCTGGCATGGAGTTGCTGAAACTCAAATTTTGCTTCTTTACTTGAAGCCTTTATTTACCACATTAGTAGTTCAAATTGCTTTCTGGAGAGCCACTCTCTCATGCAATTAATGTCATACTGTAGGTCATGGCTATCGAGCTGGTGGATGACACACTGAGGCTGTGAACGGGAATGTCATCTGTGAAGCCATCTCACTCTCTATTCAGTTTTGCTTTTTGGGATTTGGAACTTGCGTGTCTTTCCCTTTCCTCTGGTTGACATGTTGGACAGTTTGGTCTATTTTAAAGGTTGGAGGAAGAAGGTTTATTTTTGGGTGAGTAGGGAGCTCTTTCTCTAAGCTGTTAGTCACTCTCTGATATCATCAGAAGTTAGAGAGACACATTCTTGAGACTGAGAGGTTGCCCCATATGTAGGTACCTCTCTGAGCCAAGACCAGATGTTGTTGGACTCCAGACCAAATAGGCTCTTGTACAGGGCACCATCTGCTTCACCAAGGGGCCACCTATTTTGCTGTCACTCCCTCAAAGGATGGCAGAAAGGAGACAGAGCAGCTAGATTTTGGTGGGTTGCTGGAGGATGAGGCAGGAAAGAGGGGGTGCACCCCACAGACCTTACAACTATGCAGCTCATTCAATATTCAGGTGGGAGGGGGAAGCCAAGAGAAGGAAGCTGAGGCAGGAGTAGAAGGGAAGAGGGTGTCCTTGAGGGGGCAGGACCAAAGGAGATTGGGAGAGTCCCCTGGCAAAAGAGGTGGCAGTTACTGGTGGGGGACTTCATAGTAAAAGAGACTGAGTTGGGGCAGGGGAAAGGAAGGATACTAAAGTACAGTGGCATGGGGTCATAACCCTGAAAAAATAAACATTGTGGCACACAATGCAGCAAACAAAATGCCAAAATGTATAAAATGGTTGTTAAATACACCAACCAGCACAAAACGTCACCAACACAAAACCAAATCATAGGGTGATAGTGCAGATTATTTGTTTTACAGGGGGTTTCACCTCACACCCCCTGGATTAAATATAATCACCTTCAAAGGGGTATGAACTTTGGGGCAGGGGAGAAACTCGGGGAGGGGGATTTCATTACTTAAAAAGAAATTTAAGATGAGGAGATTGAGAACCAAACCATGGTGCCCAGGTCTCCAACACTGCCATGTGCTGGTGCTTTAGCCACTCCATCATGGGAGAGGCTTGACCAGGCACTACACCAACAGTTACTTGATCTCTTCCTCCATTGCTCAGACAGTGACAGGGGTAGTGGTAATTCCTTAATGCTATTCTACCCCTATTGCTGTCATTGTTGCAGCTCTTCTCACAGCATGGTTAATACTGTGCTGTTAGTGCAGCAACATATTGATCTGGTACCAAGTACAGTGCATTCCATTTACTTCAGTAGGGAGGACTGAAGGGTGGATCTTAGAGATTGACAGGGAACAGGGTGTGGGAGGGAGCTGGATGCTGTTGTCCATCTCTTGATGAACAATCTGGCAAGGGAAGCTGTAAGGGTAGCTTGGGATAAGTTTAGGGAGAGGGCCTGAATCTGGTAGCTAGCAAAGTGTCATTCTTTGTGGTGCTACCCATGCACAGTCAGGAGAAGGCTAGGGAACGCTGCACCAGGTCCTTCAAGAAATGGTTGAAAGCATGGTGCAAGGAGGAGGTCTTTGGCTACATCAGGGACTGGGGTTACACAGGAGATGGAGGCTTATATAAGGGGAAACAGCCTCCATCCATCCAGAAAAGGAATAGTAGTCCTTGGAGGAAGGTTTAAATGCTACCTTCATGAGCATTTAAACTAACTAAGGGGAAAAGTCATAAAGACTTAGGTAGGCAAGGATTGACCCCCTCCGATTATTGCAACAAGGAAGGTTAACCCAGGGAGAAGAAATTCCCCATAGGTTAATAGAACAAAGGGAAAGGCAGGATTGGCAAATCTTGAGGAGGAACTTCAATTGGAAGAGATGAGAAGGATGGAAGGCAAGAAGACAATGTAAAAGGAGAGACCAGGACCAGGATGAGAAAGAGGGCAAGGGTAGGTGCAGGAAGGGGAGGCATATTAGAGGGAGACAGGGATGAAGAAAATGGAGGGCCATGTACTGTATGTCAACACAAGGAGTCTGAGAAACAAAATTCTGGACCCTGAGGCAATAATTGCAGTGGTAGACCTGGATATGGTGGTCATAATGGAATCATGGCGCTCAGAGCTGGGAAGTGGCCATCCCAGGCTACACCATGTTCCAAAGGGACAGGTCAGGGAGGAAAGGCATAGGGTTTATTTTATATGTGAAGGAGGGTATAAGGGCCACTGAGATACAGGGGCAATGTGAAAACAATGAAGGGCTGGAGGAACTATGGGTCAGCTCAGAGATGGGTTGGGAGCCATTATTTGCACAGGATGGTGTACAGGTTTCTGTCCCAGTGTGAGGATATAGACAGAGCCCTGAGAGAAGCAATTATAAAAATGGTCAAAAAAGGTATGTTTTGATTATGGGGGACATAAATCCGATGGTTGTAGATTTGTGAATTCTCGCTGCAGCTATATCAAGAGTCAACATCATCCTTGATACCATACAAGGTGCATTTCTCATGCAGCTGGTTTTGGAACCCACTAGGGATGGGGCAGTGTTGGACCTGGTACTTACAAACAGGGACAGCATTGCTGATGTCATAGTGTGTAGTCCCCTGGGTACAAGTGATCACTGCACTGTGTAGTTTGGCATACAGATAGGACAAGGGAAAAACACTAAGGCAAGGGTCCTGGACTTCAGGAGGAAAGATCTTAAAGAAATGAGAAACTGCCTCAGATACTGCCTTGGAGGGGGGAAGGCATGGGGAAGTGGTGGCTCAATGGAGTAAAATTAAGGAGAGTATAGCCTAGGGAACAGCATGCTGTTTGAAAGAAGTGAGCAAGGGAAGGAGGAGGAAGAGGTCACTATGTTTCTCTAAGGAGGTGGAAAAGGCAGTGAAGAAGAAGAAAACAGCATTTAGAAAGTATAAGGAGACCCAGAGGAATGAAGACAAGGAAGTATATTTGGCAAAACAAAGGGAGGCAAGCAGGAGGGTGAGGGCAGTTAAAGCACTAACAGTGGAGAGGACTGCTAAGGAGGTCAAAAAAAGGGACATATCTGGAAGAGGAAGAAAAGGTGAGAGATAGTGAGAACCAGGTGGATGGGGAAGCGCACAGAGGAAATCAAGTAAAAGCAGACATACTAAATGATTTCTTCTGTTCAGTCTTCACAGAAGACAGTGGGCAGATGGACCAGTATGCTGCAGTAAGCACAAAGGAGTGGGGAGTGGACAAAAGTACATTCTCAGTTGAGAGAATCTGAAAGAAATTGGAAGACTTAAAGGAGAATATGGAGATAGACCCAGATAGGATTCATCCAAGGGTCCTAATGGAACTCAGCATGGTTCTGGCCACTCCTCCAGCAGTACTTTTATGCACCTTCAGAGAAAAAGATGCTCAAGAGCAAAGGGTCATGCTATGAAGCTGGAAGCTGGAGAAGGGTAGGCTCAGGGGACATGTAAGGAAGTACTTCTTAACTAAAAGAGTGCTGGATTCCTGGAACAGCTTCACAGCAGAGGTGGTGAGGGTGAAATCCATAATGGGATTCAAGATGGCATGGGATAGGCAAAAAGGAACCTTAGTGGTAAGGAAAGGGGGTTGGGGTAGCCAGAGATCAAGAAGGGTCTGAGGTGTTAAAGTAGGTTGGGAAAATGGGCAGACTAGGTGGGTCAAGCAGTCCTTATCTACCATCAAACTCTATGCTTCTATGTTTAGTGGAGATGGAGAGAGTTCCAGAGGACTGGAAAGGGCCGATATGATCCCTCTGCAGAAAAGTGGCAGTGGGGGATGCTAGCAACCTCAGGCCAGTCTGCTTTTCATCAATGGTGGGGAAAGTTAATGGTGACAGTACTGAAGAGAAGCTCAGGAGAACCTGAGGCTAAAGGCTGCAGGACAACCAGGCACATCATGGGAGAGTAATGTCAAACTAATCTCATAGATTTCTTTGACTGGGTTACCAGGGAGGTGGATCAAGGGCCAGCAGTGGACATGGACTTTTTGGAATTCAGAAAGTATTTTGACACAGTGCCAGACAGGAGGCTAGTTAATAAACTACGCAGCCTGGGGATGGGGGGAAAAATGACAAGCTGGACGTCAAACTGGTTAATGGATAAAAGGCAAAGGGTGTTGGTGAATAGTAGCCACTCAGGCAATAAAAGAGTGACTAGTGGAGTGCCACAGGGTTAAGTGCTGGCCTGGAACCAGTCCTCTTCCATGTCTTCATAAGCAATATTGCAGAGGAGCCTCAGGGTAATGTGTGTCTCTTTGCAGATGATACAAAAATCTGCAACAGGGTTGACACTAATGAACGGCTGAAGGGAATGTATAGGTATCTGAGAAAACTAGAGGAATGGTCTAGGGGGTGGCAGCTGGGTTTCAATGCCAAAAAATGCAAGGCTATGCACACACAGCTGCAGAACCAAGGGGCTGTGAATAAGATGGAGGAAGTGGAGCTTACAGACACAATGCAAGAAAGAGAACTAGAGGTCATCATATCTGATGATCTCAAGGTAGCTGTGCAATGTTAAAAAGCAGTGAAAAAGGCTAGCAGGATGCTGGGTTAATTGGGAGAGAGATTTCTAGCAGGAGGAGAGAGGTGGTGATGCTACTGTATCACTCACTGATGAGACCCCACCTGGAGTACTATGTCCAGTTCTGCAGGCCAGACTTTTACAAGGACATTGAAGAGGTGGAGATGGTACAGAGGACAGCAACAAAATGGAGAGGGTGTTGCATGAGAAGCCATGTGAGGAATGGCTGTGGGAACTCAACATGTACTCCCTGGAAGAGAGAAGAGCAAGAAGGGACACAATTGAAACTTACAGGCACCTCATAGGCATAAACAAAGTGCAAGCGGAGGGTCTATTACAATGTGTGGAAGGCACTAAAACAAGGGGGAATGCAATGAAACTAAGGGGGGAAGTTTAGGAGATGTGCAGAAATGCTTCTTCATGGGGGAATGACTGGAACAGTCTGCCAGAGCAGGTAGTGGGGCAAAGGCTGTGGTGAGCTTCAAGCATGTATGGGATAGGTACAGGGGCATATTAGGTAGAGGAATGGGGCAGAGTGACACCTAAAACAAACTAGGGTCAGTGGTCACAGAATAGGTAGGGACAAGAGGCAGACTGCATGGGCCTAAAGATTATTTTCTTTAGGCAAAATCTATGTTTCTGTGTTTACCCTAATTTTTCAACATAGCCTTCTTATGATCCCACTTCATGAACCCGTTAGGTGAAAATATTCAAATGCTACCTGAAAGGTGATTTCACTGAGTAACTGTGAGATCTTCTTTCAGGCCTGATTTTAAAAATCTCATGAACCTCTTTCATAAGATGGGTCACAAAATGACCATGTTGAAATTTTGAGAGAATAAAAATGGGCAAATTATTAGGAACAGTTCAAAATTCATTGAAATACACTACATTAAGCCACCTACCTGATTCTTTTTAGTCCATGATCTGGTACTAAAAAGTGAAGATGTGTCTCCTGTATGGAGATGATTATGGCATAGGATCTCCAGTAGGTAAGAATAGGGTAAGGGGCGTGTGGGGTAGTGAGTGCTTAGTAGGGGTTCAGGGATGGGTTGGTGCAATGTCAGGATGTCAGAGAAGACAATGAGGGACCATTTTCTTTATCTCAGGTTTACAAAGAACATTAGGATATGATTTCCTTTATTTCAGATTCCTCAACACTGGGGATTGGGTATCCCAGAGTCAGCTTCATAGTTGAAGGCAATGGGGGTGGGCACCCTTGTGTCCCAGACTTCTGGGTTGGTGGATGGATAACACAGACACTGGGAGCTAAGTACAATGATGTCAACAGAATCGGGGAAGGGGGAAGGTGATGGGAGACAATCCAGCAGAGGGGTTGGCACCCTAGTGTCAGATTGTTTCAACATTGAATACATTTATCTGGCATTCAGGACTGGGCACCATAGTGTCCTATTTAATTAAAGGAGGCTGCTCAAGCAGCTAATGGTGGGTGGGCAAGGAAAAGCAAAACAAGTCAAAATGCACATCACGTTCAGCAAGGAAGGGTTTATACAATGATACATAGCCCTGTCCCTGCTGAACTAACAGAGCATAATGTCACATGCACACATGGGGACAGCCCTGCCTCCTGATACACAAACACATTTTCATAAAACAATCACATTTATCAATGTGGTCATACATATTCAGTTATCCTCAGAATACTGATTTTTCTAACAGTGCATGGCCAGAAACAAAAATGTCTGTCTTAAATATTTTAATCACTACTTTAGTCTGGGAGTTAAAAAACACAAAAGCACACATCTTGGGCCAAAGTCCATCAAACCTGCAAGATTTGGATATTAATCCTCCTAGTTTTTTAGTTATAGGTGAGCAAACAAAGGTCTTAATTTATGTTATTTTTGTTTATTTGCTGTTCCTTAACTTTACCCCCACTTAACCGATTACCACTGAAGTTTCAAGATTTAGAGATCCTGGTACCCTATCTGTACTTTCCAACTTTCAAGTAAATCAATTGAATGCAGGTAAAATTACTAAGGTGTAAATATTGAAGTTTAATATTGAAGTGTTTACTCAACTCTAATATACACACATAATCACTCCTGTATAATATTATTTATTGTTATTCTGCTGGGAAACTTGCTTTCTCTTTCAGACTCCCTTCCCTCTGGAATAAACCCCCTCCAAACTTACCTCATCCTCTCCTTTCCTGCACTTAAGCGCCTTTTCAGACCATCCCCTATTACATCTTGCTGCTGTTCACTGACCTAATTCACAACCAAACTCCTGCCCTCTTCTCTGTCTCCCATCTCTAATAGCAGAAAACAAATGTTACCTCATTTTAGGCCCTAAGTTATTTTTATTCTTTTTTTCATGCATAATTCACTTTGAAACCTAATTTTATAAGAGAACAATATTTGTATATTGTATGTTACTGTATCTGAATCTTTCTAACCCTTTGTTGTGTTCTATACCACCTGTCCCTGAGTCGTACCTGGAAATGAGCTTCTGCTCAGTGATCCTTTCCCAGTTACCAAATTTTAAATATTCATTGCAAAAAACTGCATTAATGCACCAGTTAGGAATAGATTAGTTGCCATATTGGTCCTTGTAAGAACAGATCCAGAAGCAAATGGTTTGATATCTTTTAATGGACCAACATACTGTAGATGTTAAAAAAAGAAAACAGTGTCTAAGCTTTCAGACCAACCTAGTCCTTCCTCAGAGACTTAATGACAATTGTTCAGAGAGTCACAATCTATTAAACCCAGATCATACATAAAAAAAACAGAAACAAATTCTTATTGGTTAAAATATCTTTTTCAAAAAATCACAAATTTCAATGAAATTAATAGCATCCCTTTTAGCTTGCTATTACTGAGGATCCTTTCAAGGGCAAATCCATAGATAAGCTGAACACGCAAGTAGGCAAAGCCTGTAACTGACATTATTAATGAATGGGCATGTTAGCAGAATATATTCAAAATTAAAAGCAGGATCTTTAGATTAACACCACAAATGTTGAAGTTAAAACTTGCTAAAACTTGCACCAGTTAGAGTAACTTAACATTACAAATGTAGGGAAATGTGGTGTTAGGGTTTCCATCCCTAACTCCCCACCCACCCCCAAGTATCAAAAGAAAAAAACATTATGGTTTCCAAGCCTAACAACCCCACCCCCACCCTGTAGGCAGCATAGGAGTGGGGTGTGCCTTGGAGTTGTCAACCCTAACGCTCACCTGATTCCATGAGTAAATAAACTGAGATGGACACAGTATATGAGACTGCATGAGCATTAGGATTGACAACACCAAGGCACATCCCACGCCTGTTGTTATGAACTGCACTGGCTGCCGGTCAGGTGGAGGATTGCTTTCATGGTGGGCTTGCTCACCTACAAGGCCCTATATGGATTGAGTCTGAGCTATCTGTCTGACCTCTTGATGCCTGCCCACCTGGTCACTTACTTTGAGCTTCCACAGAGGGTTATCTAGTGGTTCCAAGGGCACAGCTCAAAACATCTGCTGACCATGCTTTTGCAGTCATAGGGCCTCTGCTGTGGAACTCTCTGTCATGACCTTTGTGAGAGGCAGCCTATGTGGAAAGTTTCAAATGTGGCCTTAAATATCATGTGCAATGTTTTTATATATTTTTTATAGAAGTTTAAAAAGCTGAAATTCAGGTCTTTGTGTACTGATTAGTGTTTCCTGAAAATTTCATGCTGTTTGGTTTTGTGGCTTTCCTTAAATCAGCATTTGTTAACTTGCTCTACTGTGGCTGAAAACAGTGGCGTTATTTCTTTCCTGTCCGTCAAGCTTAGAGTGTGATGACATCATTTTGGAGTAGCTTACTGTTTCAGATTTCCAATCAGAGCAGCACTTTGTAGAGTTTATGGTTTGCTGAGCTCTCCACGTTTCTTACTAACCCAGTCTCTGGTTTGTGTTTAGATCTGCTTAAAATATATCACTCTCTTCCTTTAAAAAGCGGATCATTGTATTTTTAATGCTGAATTGAAGTAGTGGAAATCTTGTTCTGTGAGAAATCAGCTTGTCTGTATCACAGCTTTCGTTATTTGTAATCAAACCTCAATTTTTTCTAAGTACTGTATATAATGCAGGGCTATTTAATGAATATAAAATAAATCTAAATTTTGTTCATTCACAGAAACAGTTGTTCTTTGATGTTGCCTTCATAAATATAGTCATGTAAGAAAATGTATTTTCATGTCAGATTGACAAACAGGTGCTTGTCATACTCTGCTACAGTATTTCAAGCACTTGTACTGCCAGAACTCACAAATGTCAGTTCTTAGGTGGTTTCTGTGTGAAAATACATCATGTATGTGCATAGCTAGAAACACTAGATGGTATCCTGATGCAACATGTCTCTGTCCCACAGTTGAGGCAGCTGCAGTCTACTGCCACCAGTCCCCTGCCCTACAATCCCCCTGCCTTCTGCTCCACATTCAAGGTTGCTGCACCCTGCTGCCCACTGTGTTCAATCAACCAATCAATCAATCAAACCTTTATTTATCCAGGCTAACATCATTAAGCAAAGCTCATTTGCAAGATGGACCTGGTCAATACCGGGTCAAAATAGATTACAGTCAACAGTGACAAATAACATCATCATGACAACAAATAAATACAAAGTAGGTGCTCAATGTTCTCCCACACATTCAGGGATTGTGCACCCTGCTGCCTTCATCCTCTGCCTAAAGAATCAGGACTACTGCACCCTGTTGCTCCCTGCCCAAACAATTGGGGTTGCTGCATCCTGCTGCCCTCTCTCCCCCACCCTCACAGTTAGTAATGCTGCATCTGTTGACCTCTGTTTCTGTCTCCACAGTCAGGGCTGCTGTGCTAATCACTAGAGTGTCAGGTTCACAGCCTCAACAGCTGGGGCTGCTGCACCATGCTGATCTAGCCACCAGAGGTGGGGCATTTGCTGCAATCACTACCCACTTCCACTGAATCAAATGGTCAGGGCTGCTGCACCACGTGTACCCCATCACACGGTCAGAGCTGATATACCCTGATATCCCATGTGTCCTGCTCCACAATTGAGGCTTCTGTACCATGCTGTCTTCTATGGTTCAGGTAAGGAAGATATAGGAATTTTAAACGATAAAGAGGAAAAGTTGTTGTAACAGTCCTGATAAGGTGACATGATGTAATATTTTTATGCATAATTTGTATGTACAGTATGTACATTTGACGCATTGTTTGTATGCTTGCATATTTGTATTATGTCACACTTTTTATTTATTTATTTTTATACTGTGGAACTGTAACTATTGTTTGTGAAATTTTAAGCTGGATCTCACAGGAAATGAGCTTCAACTCAGTTGAGTAACCAATTCATTATTTAGGATGAACAAAAGTGTTACTACCACTACATACCCTGTCACCACAGACAGGGTTGCTGCACCCTCCTCCTTTCTACATAGTTGGGTTTGCTGTGGCCTGCTATGCCCTAGAGCACCATGCCTACAGGAACAGGGGGAAATATGTGCAGTGTCCCTGACTGTGAGGATGAGAGAGAGGGTAGCAGGGTACAGTAACCCCAACTGTTCGGGAAGGGGGCAGCACAAGAGTAAGGGCATTTGCTGCACCCAATCCCCTAATTGTGGAGGCAATGGGCTCCATGGTGCAGCAGGGCACAATGGTGGCAGGGGGCAAAGGACACCATGGTGCAGAAGCCTTGACTGTGGGGCTGGACACAGGTTGGCATCAGGGTACAGCAGCCCTGACAATAGCACAGGGTGCACATTGTGTAGCAACCCAGCCCATTTGGGGCAATGGAAGTGCATAGCAGGGCTCAGCAGCCCCAACTGTGGATGCAGGCAGCATGAGAATCTAGGGTGTAGCACAGCACAGCAGCCCTGACTGTGGCGATAGGAACAGGGGGCAACAGGGTGCCATGGCCTTGGCTGTGGGGGTGGGGACAGAGAGCAGCAGGCTGCAGCAGCCCTGAATGTTTGGGCAGGAGATAGAGGTGGCATCAGGATACATCAGCCCAAACTGTGGGACAGGTACAGCAGCCATGCTTGTTTTGGACAAGGAATGTAGGTAGCAGGATATAGCAAAGGATCTGACTCTGGTGGCAGAGTTACAACAGGGTAAAACTACCTCAACTGTGGAGGCATGCAACAGGGTGCAGGAAATGCCCTGAATTTTGTGGCCAGTGGCAGCATGGTGCAGCAGCCTAAACTGCAGAGACAAGGGGGCTCTAGAACACAGCAGGCCATAGCAACCCCAACTGTGAAGAAAGGAGCAGGGTGCAGCAGCCCTCTATCTGGTGACAGGGGATAGAGGACATCATGATGCAAAAGTCTTGACTGAGGTGCAGAACATGGGCATCAGGGTACAGTAGCCCTGACTGTGAGATGGGGTACAGTTGGTACAGCAGCCCTGCCTATTTGGGGCAATGGAAGTGGGTAGCAGGGTGTAGTAAAAGCCCCACTGGTGGCTAGAGCAGCATAGTACAGCAGCCCCAGCTGTGGAGACAGGGAACCTGGCACTCTGGGGCTTAGCACAGCACAGCAGCCCTGTCTATGGAGACAGGAACAGGGGTAACAGGTGCAGCTTCCCTACCTGTGAGGGAGGTGCAGAGAGGGTAGCAGGGTGCAGCAACCCCAACTGTTTGGGCAGGGGGCGGCAGGATGCAGCAGCCCTGATTCTTTAGGCAGGGGATGGAAGCAGCAGAGTGCACAATCCCCGACTGTGTGGGAGAAGACAGTGGGCAGCAGGGTGCAGCAGCCTCGAATGTGGAGCAGAAGGCATGGGGCGTGTGGGACAGGGACAGGTGGCAGTAGACTGCAGCTGCCTCAAACGTGGGGCAGAGACATGATGCATCAGGATGCCACATAGTGTTTCTAGTTACACACATACAGGATGTATTTTCAAATAGAAACCACCAAAGAACTGAAATGTGTGAGTTCAGACAGGTGCCTGTCATGCTCTGCTACAGGATTTCAAGCACATGTATGGTTTGTCAATCTGACATAAAAAAAAATGTTTCTTACATTAATGTATGTATGAAGGCTACATCAAAGACAGACTGTTTCTGTGAATAAACAAAATTTAGATTTATTTCATAGTCTTTTAACAGTCCAGTGTTATATACAAAAAAAAAAATCAAGAGTTTTGATTAGAAAGAACTAAGAGCTGTGACAGACAAGCTGATTTCTCACAGAGAAAGATTTCCACTTCTTCAGTTCAGCAATGAAACTGAAATGATCAGCTTTTTTATGAGAAGATAATGACATATTTTAAGCTGATCTATCTAAACACAAATCAGACAGTAGGTTTGTAAGAAATTTGGAGAGCTCATCAAACCATTAATTCTACAAACTACTGCTCTGACTGGGAATCTGAAACAGCAAGCTACTCCAAAATGATGTAATCGCACTCTAAGTTTGGGTGAGAAGACAGAAATAACTCCACTGTTTTCATCCACTGTAGAGCAAGTTACAAATGCTAATTAAAAGAAAATCACAAAACCAAACAGCATGAAATTTTCAGGAAACAATAATCATGACACAGAAACTTGAATTTCAGCTTTTCAAGCTTTTATAAAAAATATGTATAAAACGTTGCAAATGATCTTTAAGGCACATATGTTTAGACAAGCCTTTGGTCTTAAAAAAGACTTAAATTTGGGGTTTTAGAGTTTTTATATTATTTAATGTATTTTATCATAACCAATCATATTTATTTTATTGAATTTATTTGAACTGTTTTGCAGCGTCTGCACCTTATATAAAGCATCCAGAGCCTCTGGGATTGGTTGCTGTAAAAATTAAGTTTTACTTACTTATTTATTTTATTTATTTATTTATTTGTACATCGGTTTACAACCTTTGAGTCAGAGGCTCATTTCCAAAGGTACCTTGTCACATTGAGGGCAGACAGAAACAAATTTAGGTTACAGCATGTAAGACACATACTTAGAGTTACACAGAATGGTTACATGCATTTATACAGTTCAGTAGACATTTCAATGATACAGCTGAGCACATGCTGGTAATAACAGAGGCAATAAGCTATGGGGAGGAGTTGGGGTGGGGTGAGGTGGAGTGCCGCCCAGGAGGCGTTGTCAAGTGTGGAGTGGAATGCCACCCAGGAGGCGTTGTCTGTACTTACAGTACTTATTTGCTGTCTGCAGGGTGGGGGTGGGGCATTAGGATTGGAAACCCTAATGTTCTTTTCTTTTTCTGCTTGAGGGATGGGTGGGGAGTTAAGATTGGAAACCCTAACACCACATTTCCCCTGTTTGTGGCATTAAGTTACCTTAACTGATGCATTAATGCAGTTTTTTAGTTAATTCCCTTACTTTTTGAGATAGTATAATCAAATCCTAATTTGCCTCTGGAATCACAGGGCCCTCTGGTCCCTATGCTCCCATCCTTCCATACATACGTACACTATGATGTCATAATACACACACAATGATGTCAGAAAATACAGTTAAAAGGATTTTATACATACTTCTTTCATAAATGGGAAAATCATTATATAAACCTGGCAATGATAATTGACATTTGGAAATGTTCTCCACTTGTAATGGCTTTTAGCAAGTAGAGTCTACAATTTATTGACATGCATGACTGCTCTTTATTGATTTTTCAAGTAAATAAAATGAATCCTTGAATGATACTGTTCAGTTGTCAGGTGATCTCTATGGCTGTACAGCAGCTTGTAATATTCCTATTTTCCAAAACTATGCTCATACTGCCAACTGATCCATAGCCAGCTGTACCTATAGAAAAAGTGATGTGTAAAATGTATTTCACATGGTGCTGTTATTATGGACAACATTATGTACAGTTCTCTGTTATGATATGTCAAAGGCCCTTGGTCAGAGTTATTTATCCATGCAGAAATATTGTTAAACTCCATAAGAGAAGTGTACTGAATGTTACCCTTGAAAACAAAGCAATTCAGAAGATGTTTTCTTTTTTCCTTTTCACATCATTATGTATTCAGGTGCAGGTAAATATGGACCACTTGGTGGAATGAGTATAATTTCTGAAACTAAAATATTATAAAAACAGCAATAAAATTGATATAAATTTCCTGTCTCCTTTAATACCGTACACATTTCAGGTACTCTCTGTCCCATATGGGGATGTGGCTGTCCCACAATGAGATTTTCAAGTAGGAATTTTTATTAATCTGTATTACTTATGCAAAACCAATAGTTGAAGTGCATATAAAAAAACATTTAAACTTACTAAACATGTACGATACTTTAAGATACAGTGTGGTCTAAGGGTTCCGACACAAGCTTCGGTGGCTGGAGACAAAGGTTTAAATCCCACAAAGACCACTTATACACTGCATAACATTAGGCAAATCACTGCTCCAGCCCCCCCCCCACAGCTGCAAACAAATTGACAAAACAGCAGGACCCACCATACCTCCAAACCTTTCATCACCTAAATGCATAGTAAGATGTGTGACAAGGGCAAAATGTATGGCATAACAAGCTATCAACAAACATGATAGTCCAGGCTCAGAACACTCTGGTAATCATTGCACTAATTTTTATAATGTGTCCTTATAACTAAGCATCATAGATTGTCAGGAATGTCTCATTTAATGTCTGCATGACAAATGTGGACTATCACCTTCTCCATGTGGGACTTGGGTTACTGAGAGCTAAAATGAGTGACAGTTAAGAGTTTTGGACCCAAATGAAAACTTGACACAGCAATTGCTGCCTCTTATAGAGGCTGAGAAAGAAAGGTTTCTAAAAGTAAAAGAGGAGCTGCATAAGCAACAAAAAATGTATACAGTACAATTTATCCCTCCAGAGGATGATTTCCTTACCCAAGTATCAGGTATGAACATTTCAAGTTATGCCATTAAAATAAACTGTTGATAAAACAACATCAATACATATTGAGTCAATGCAATCTATGGTTCTTCAACTGCAAAGGCAACCATAGACAGCTGATATTGCAAAGACTACATTTTCCCATAGCAAGTAATAGCACGAATACTGCACAAAATGCACCCTCTGTTACATCAAAAGTTACAAATATAGATCTACCTGAAGAAAAAAAACTGTGCCAGACTCCCCAACTGTTGTGGATACCCTGAATGAGCAACCAGGGTATTGTGACTCTTCCATAGCAACAGCAACTGTCAGCAGGAAAATGCAGAGCAAAACATTTCCCTTGACAACAGCCAGCAGCATGACTGACAAGACCTGCACAGAGCCTGAAGTGAAAACGAACAACAAATACATTGTTATACTGATGCAGTGCCTGTCAGTGATACTGAATGGGACAAACTTAAAGTATTAAAAGACACAGGCTAGGATTATTGGGCCAGACGGCCATAGTTGGATCCTTGAACTGGCTTTGCTTCTGCACTACAAAATGTATACCATTGAAAATACATGCATAGAGCCCACAAAAGAAAATAAGTGCAGTATACCTAAAATGATAAACTCAGAACAACCACTCACCGAGTCATCAGTCCCCTTGAAACAAAATGTTTCATAGATTGCAGGACCCACTGAAATAGACAAAAACACTGACTATATATATTAAAACAAACTGAAACTGCTAACACTGTAGTACAGGAACCGTTGAATAAGTCTATACCAGAACAGCCAGACATAAGTGATACTGATAACATTTCCCTGAATAATGAACCCTCTTTCTCTAATACAAGAGAATTACCAGGGAAGTGGTGGTTCACTGCTCTCACTGCAGTCTGCAACATGAGTTCCAGCTGTTTGTTTGTTTAAGAAGTTGCCATAACTAGGTTATCTGGGCACCCCAAAATCCAGGGTGACCAACTTAATGAGAGGAACCCTTGACCAGTATTCTCTACATGAGAAAAGCAGGAATTTACAAAATTGCCAGCAGATACAGGCCTATTGTCTATCTAGTCTGCTCAAGTGTGCAGCACTTCAGTCTTTCAAACTACAGCTGCCCCCTCCCTTTGCCACCCCCATTGATTTTACCCATGTATCCTTCACTCCCACCCCCTCCCCCCCCATGGTTTGAACCCCCTCTCTGAAGCTGTCCCACCCCCTTTGGAAGCTGCCCACCATCCACAGTGAATGCGCTGCCAGAGGAGGTGATATCACAGTGGATGGTGGGCAGCTTCAAAAGGGGGAGGGACAGGTTCAGAAGAAGGGTTCAAACAGTGGGGGTGGGAGGCAGGGGTTGGAGTGAAGGATACATGTGCAGAATCAATTGGGGGGCAAGGGGAGGGTTAGCTAGGTTTAGGTGATTGTTTCTAAATACATAATTTAACTGTATTTTAGTATTTCTAAGTCAGAAGCACTAAAATGAAAATGGTGGCCATCTCGACTGATTTTTTTCCAGCACAACAAGTAAATAATTTAATAACCACTCGAGATATGTTTTTTTTTACCTTTTGCAATTTTTTTTACCTTTTGATACATTTTTCTTTACCTTTTGCAATAGTTTTTTTTTTCTTTTTTTTTACCATTCACAAAAAAACATTATCTTTAAAAACATTATAGCTTTAAAACAGGAGAATATTTTTTTGCCAAACCATCCAAAGGCACACCCTTAGCTTTGGTCTCTTCTACCCTGAACATTTTATGAAAAAATTCCACACAGCATAGGCTGTACTGTAGGAGAGAGCCAAAAATTACCTATGTGAAGTATAGGAAACCAAACATGTTTTTTTCTGATTTTTGGCACTCCGTATCTCGCAAATGGTACAAGATGCCTTCACAAATCTTTCCACATAGATCTTGAGATTCTGTGAACCTGACCATGCATGCCAAATTTGGGCTATTTTTTTTCCTACTACTTTTTCCCCTTGGGGCCCCTGTCTGCCCTGGTGTCCTTGCATCTGTATCTTTGACCACTGTCTGACTCGCACTGGTCTTCCACTGAGGGCAATCACCCATTATTCCATAGCTAACCCCCTGTGGCAGGGTGGCAGGGGGCAACCAACTCCCCCACCAAGTCTGAATCTGAACTGGAGATCCCCTCCTGGAGCCAGTGTGGGTACGCTCAGACAGCCATCAAGCCGCTATGATTGGGATGCCCCTTCTTCCATTTTCTACCTAAAGAGGTGGAGTGTACAGTGCCAGCAAGGGGTAGGCTCTGCACACATCCCCACGCAGCATGCCCACTGGCTGCCCCACCTCAGACCCTGATCTTTCAGGACCAGGCATGTCAACACCTAGCCTCCAATAGGTGTCAGGCTGGGCTGGTCACTGTGCCCTATCCCTCCCCAGAAAAGGAGAGCTATTCTAAGGATGCTCAATCCTCTCCCACCCCTTCTGACCCCTAGCTACCTGAGCTCACTTCCAAATCTGGGTCACTAGCATGAAGTGAAGTGTGGTGCCCAGTGGCTTATACCTCAGTGCCACTGGGTCGGCACTCAAATTTTTTGCTATTTCAACTAAGAACACAAAAGCTATTAAGGTGCAAAAAATGGGGTATATCATTAAATAGGATACTCAACCCTAACTATGGGGGTGCAACCCCCACCCCTTTAGTAGGGGCACAGTAGCACCTCTATAGTTAATGTTGAGTAGCGTGCTAAATGTTAAACCCCCTAACTTTGAACCTTAATAGTTTTGGTTGTGTTTGTCAAAATCAGCTGACATTGTGCATGTGTTGTCTAGGAGGGGAAGTGTTAATCTGTGGAAAGTTTTGTTGTTTTTGATGCTTTTTAATTTTTTCCAAAATAAACACAATATTACAGCAAGCAACAAACATGTTGCACATATATTATTGGCTGGTACAAGTGGGTTATGGCTGTATACAGGAAGAGGAGATAAGCATCTCAACTAGTCATACTTGGCTTTCTGATATAAGCGTACAAATCTGAAATGGCATACATCTACCAGGAACAGCTAGGATTCCCTCTAAGAGGGGTGTGTGAGCATGGTCTAACATCACTGCCTCAGTGTAGGTGAGGATTCCCTCCCTGCAAAAAGATGATACCACAAAGAATCAGCATACATACAAGGTAGAAAAGTGTGAATTCAGGTAACTACATCAGTAACAGTATTCTTTCAGGATGTGAAGGAGTGTGCTATTTCTTAGAGGGAGTCTAGAATTTGGGGAGACTGGTATAGATGTCTGGGATGGCTAAGGATGTCTGCAGATGCCTTCAGCCAATTTCTGTGTGCAAAGTTTTGTAAGGGCAGCTTGTGCAGTTTCTGAGATCTGCATGTCATTCTTCTGTAGATGTCTAATTTTTCTCCTTTACTTAACAATGTATTTTTTTTTTGTATTTACCTACAGCCAACACAGAATGGAATTTTTTTCCAAAACATTCAGGGTACAGGTGGTGGGATGTCCTAAGGTAACGCCTGTGAAAGGTTTCATGAAAAAATATTAAATGGTTTTAGAGTTAAAGGTTTTAAAGTTTTGTGTTTTTTTTCTGTTCTGAACATAGTAAGGTTCTTGGCATAACGTTCTGATACAACACTAAAAATTATGTGTCACAAGACCATTTTTGGTTCCTCACCACTAGATTCTCACAGCAGCACAAAACATTTTTTGTGCCATGACAGCCGCCATCTTGTTTCTTTTCACTTCAAAATTAAAAAACATGAACAACACATAAAGTGGAGTAGTTTTTTTTTAAACAAACACTTGAACCTAACTAAATGGGACCTGTTTAGATAGATGTTGGTGTTCTTTTTTTAAAAAAAAAAAATTACCAGAAGTACCTTTACTAGGCACCCCAAAATCCAGGATGCCCAGCTTATTGAGATGAGCCATTTGCCTGTGTTCTCTGTATCAGAACAGCGGGACTTTGCTGAGTTCTACAGCCTCAGCTGGAGTCCTGCTGTGGGCTGCAATGTGTGGAGTGAACCAGCGATCCCCGTTCAGTCTGTCTCCATCTCTTTGTCTGTCAGTCAGTCTGTCTTTCTGTCTGTCTATGGACTGTGGTGCCCACCCCTAGTACTGCTTCTTCCTACCCCCTCCCCTCCAGGTGTCCCACCTGCCTTTCCTTATAAATATATGTACAGTAAGCAGACCAGGTACCCACTTCCAGTACTGCTTCTCTCAACACCTCTCCCCTTTAGATCGCCCAACCCCCTTTACATAGAGTGGTCCAGCACTGGAGTATCCCTATCCCACTGTTGGACTTTAATCTGAAATAAAGAAAACCACCCATCAGTGGCTTTTTCTTAAACTGCAAGACAGAAAAAGGTCCCTTACCAATCTGCACCCCTCACACACACATCCCCACCACATGCCAACCTCCCAATCAGCACCTATCACCCCCACCCCCCACACACACCCTCATTCACCTGAATGGATCTGAGGTGAAATATCCACACTCTGATGGAAGACACATCTTGCTGCTAGAACTGCCAGTTACAATATGAAAAACTAAGGTAAGTGCTGTCCAGTGTATTTTAATGGAGTTTTGAACATTGATGCATAACTTCATTATTGTTGCATATGTTCACCCCAGATTTTCAACATGGCATTTTTGTGACCCCACCTTATGACCAATGGTGGTGGAATTATGCAAATTAGTCTCAAAAGGCATTTTTGCGGTTGCTTGGTGAAATCACCTTTTGGGCAGGATTTTAAAATTTCACTGCCCTTTTTTATGAGGTAGGGTCATTAAAAGCTTATGTTAAAATCAGTGGTCAAAATGTTTAAAACTGGCAAAGTTATGAACTTACATTGAAATTTTGATTGACATTTTGTAACACACACTAGTAATTTAGATAATTTTAAATGTTTGACCCTGAATTTTTAACATAGCCATTTTTTTCATGTCACCTCATGAAAATGACAACTGTCACATTTCAAATGTTGGCCAAAATGTGTTTCCACACATGTGGCACAGGATGGCATAGTTGCTGCTCAAAATCACCTTTTGGATGGGTTTTGAAAAATTTCTCCACCCCTGTTCATGAGGTGGGGTCATAAGAAGGTTATGTTGGAAATTTGTGGTAAAAATATTAAAAAACAACAAATGTACGTGTGTACATTGACATTTTGCAAAACATATTCATAAGTTTGGTCATTTTAAACTTTTTCACCCCTCAAATTTTCAGCATAGGCATTGTTTCACATCACCTCATGAACATGGCAACTGACATTTTTCACAACCTGGCCGAAATGTGTTTTCGCACATGTGCCATGGAATGTCATTTTGGCCGAGATTTGAAAATGTCCACCTATTGGGTTCTAGAGATGAGTTCGTATCAAGGCTGTATTGAAAATTTAGTTTCAAAAAATAAAAAAAATGCATAGCTATGAAGGTATGTTGATGTTTTCTTACACACATTTATAACATTGGTATTTTTTGACATCTGATCCTGCATAGAAAGGTTGGGTCAGCAGGGCCCTGCACTTCCATAGGCAGATAGAGTTTTCCCTTGGCATATGGCCCAGTTGGTCGTACACATCTGCATCTGTTCACACAGGTCCCAAAGGGACATGTGAAAATGAGGATATGACTCCACTGTCTCAAAAAGAAAGGACATTCTGTGCAAAAAAAAAACTTTGTTAATGCATCTGCTAGGGCAACTTAATGCCACAAAACTATGGAAATGTAGCGTTAGGGTTTCCAGCCCTAACTCCACATTCCTACCCCCCAAGCAGCATAATGAAATGCTATTAGGGTTTTTGGCCTCTGGAGTTTTGGGAAATCAGCGGTGATGTCTTTCTTGGGGTTGTCAACCCTAATGCTCCCCCTACCCACAGCCCATAGCCTCCAATCTGAAACACAAGGTGCCGCTCCAAGCCACTGCCTCATAGTGATACACTCTTCAAAGCTAAAGAAGTATGTCTTGACACATGTTGCCAGCACAATTTATTGTAACTGTCTTCACACAGGCCAAACAGAAGATCATGTGTGATATTGTTTGCTCACAGAATTTGGTGAGCATTAGGGTTGAGAACATCAAGTAAGATCCCACCACTGATTTACCAAGACTCCAGAGACCAAAACCCCTAATTTTTTTTCTTTTTTTTTTTGCTGGGGTGGGGGGGGGTAGGGTTTGAAACCCTAACACCACATTTCCCTAGTTTTGTGGCAATAAGCTACCCTAAGTGATGCATTAACAAAGTTTTTTTTGCTAAGAATATAGATAAACAGATAGATAGATAGATAGATAGATAGATAGATAGATAGATAGATATTGCAAAAATCTAAGTTAATGCAGACATTAGTGTTAAAGAATGCAAAGTTCACAAAGCTGAACAATGATGAACAAATATTAAGAGTTTTGGATTTCTGAAGTATTGCCAAATGAGTGGTGGGGTCTTCTTTGAGATTGTCAAAAGTAGTGCTCACCACCTCCACCACAGCCCATAGCGTCCTGTCTGTAGCAAATGGTATAACTCCACTTCAGTGCCTCATAGTGATGCACTCTTTGGAGGTTGAGAAGCATGGCTCACCACATTTTGCAAACAAAATCTGTTGTAGCTCTCTAAATGTGGGGCCCTTCTTTTTCTGACATGTACAATAAAAGCGTTTTTGATATAAAAGTCCTTGGTTTGGGTGCTATTAAATTTTTCACTTGTGGCCATTCTTAAACTGAGCATGCTTGTAGTTTTTTATGCTTTTGTCAAATGTCTTGCATGTTAGAGAGCTATAAATCACAGAAGTATACACCTTGGGGCCAAACTGTATCAGAGCTGTATGTTTCATGTTTGAAATCCTTCTAATTGTTTAGTTATAGGTGATCAACAAAAGTTCTTAATTATAGTCATTTTTACAGCTTCTGCACCTCTGTAATTTTGTGCCAGTGGACCCTCTGCCACAGAATTTTCAGCAACAAGAGATTATGGTAGCAAATATGACCCTTCTATAGAGTATGTAAATTGGTGTAATGTGGCAAAATTATTAAGGTTCAAATACAGGATTTAACATAAAAGTGCTTACGCAACCCTAATATATGTGCACTACTGTGGCTTTATGATATATTTTTATTTATTCTCTGGTAATCAGATATGGCCGACTAGGCAGAGATGCCTATTTTCAGGGGTGACAGGGAAGCACTGGGGAGGTTAAGTGACTTGCTTAGAGTCACACAATAAATGCAAGTGGAGGTTGTGGCAATCAAACCCAAGTCTATCTGCTGGATGTACCAAGTTCACTCACAGCTCATTACTCTAACATCTAGGCTATACTGCCAGCTGAGCAAGAGAGAGATAGCTGGATTGAAAGGTAGATAGATAGATAGATAGATAGATAGATAGATAGATAGATAGATAGACAGACAGACAGACAGACAGACAGACAGATAGATAGATAGATAGACAGACAGACAGTCAGATATGCATAGACTGATTGATTTACACTTAACACATCTAGAAATCCATTTTCTGGAATGGCATGTAACTGCTTAAATTATAACAAGTTGAATGTTGCCATTTGTAATATCCTGTGCTGTAAGAAGTAGACTGAACTGAAAAAAATGAATGCAATTTAATTGTGAATTAAAAGCCTTGTCCCCAAGCAGTGAAGGCTAATGCTAGTTAGCTGGGGAAAAATGTATTCTATCTTTTTTAGCAATGTTGTAGCGCTGAAAGCACAACATGATCCTAAGATGATAAGATCCAAAGTAGTTTGTAATGCAAGAGAGTATATTTTTAACAAAAATATACTATGCTTGTATTCTGAATAAAAATGAACAGAAATAAAAATGGCCCAACTGAATTATGATTTCTTAACTATAACTGGATCACTGAGCCACTGAATACCTTCCTCTGCTGAATTTTGTACCTACAGTAAATTCAGAATAAAAGGCTACTTTTTGCAGACAACACCATCTACGGTGAAGGGATGGCATGGAGGGTATATACAATATGTAAGATCAGGTAGAGAGATTGGATACTTAGTCTAGTATATGACTATCAAAATTTAATGCCATGAAGTGCAAGGTCACGTGTATTGGCAACAAGAACCCCTAAATGGATCACTGCACCTCTGGCATGAATGTGGAGCACTCAAAGGAAGAAAGGAACTTGAGGATAATTATCAGTGACAGTATGAAAGCCACCTCCCAATGCAGCAAGGCATATGGGAAAGTCAATAAAATACTGGGGTGTATGGGGTGGGGCTTTACCATCCACAGACAGGGGGTGATATTGCCACTGTATAGATCTCTATCAAGGCTTCATCTCAAGTATTGAGCTCAGTTGTGGCACTCACATCAAAAAGAGGACAGGGATAGATTGGAGGCCATCCAGTCAAGAATGATTGAAATGACCCAGGTACAACAGGGAAAATCAGAAGAGGAAACATTGGGGAGCTTTCATATGTACTCTTTGGATGCAATAAAGGAGCAGAGGAATATGACAGAGACCTTCATATTTTTTGAAAGGATACAATAAGATTGAGCATTCCTTAGTTTTAAGAAATAAGAATTTGAACACAAGGGATCATAACCTTACCACAAATTAGCAAAGAGCAAATTCAAAAAGGGAAGAAGTTCTTCTTCATAGAGAGAGTGGTGATTAAGTGGAATAGTCTTCCTAGCACAGTGGTCAACAAGGGTAATTTTGCCAGATTTAAAACTGGCTGGGATTGTTTTAAAGTCTTTATTTATTTATTTTGCTTATTAAAATTATTTCTACTGGCAAACAATACAGGGTATAATGCAAGTTTCATTTACAGATGCAAGCTGGGAGAAAGAATGGGGTAGAGGGCAAGAAGGAGAACTAGGGAGAACAAGGTAACAGCAAGTTCAATAATAGTACAAAATCATGGCAATTGGTGTATCAGAATAAATAGCAGTACAGCAGCAAACAGTTTAAGAATATGCATGAATACAGGCATAGGGAGCAGTAACATTTTAATGTGGACAAGTGTAGGACAGGCAAAATGATGATTCATTTTACATTTGGATATGTATAAATTTGGGGAACAGGTTATTTCAGTTGGCAAGCAGTTCTACATGGTGAGAAGCTTAAAAGTGATTGCTACTTGCCCAGAATGCTTTTTTTCCTTGCCAGATCTGCAGCCTTTTGTCCATTTAGGATATTAGCAAGGAAGAGCAGTTATGACAAGGTTAAACAGATTGCAGAGGTAGTTTTGGGCTAAACCAGCCCAGAATGCTGCACCTAGGAGCATGTGGCTTGGTCTTCAGTTCTATAAGACTGACTAACCAGGGTTAGCATACATACAGTTGCACAATTGTACAGGGGAATACTTCAAAACAAATCTACATAATGTATTATATATACAATCCTTATTGGAGAGAAACACTTTGAGAACTGTAGAGTAAGTAATATCTCTATAGTCCAGAAATGATATTAGCATTTGTTCACTGATGCACATCATAGCATTGAGGGAAGATTCCTTCTGGCCAGTAGAGTGCACCCAATTTAGTAAAACATTTTTTAACAAATGAGTTAAAATGTTTAGAGAAAGTAAACTTCTGATCAAGCATAAGGCCAGATATTTTAATATGTCTTTTATATTTGAAATGAGAAATGTTTTCTAGTACAGCAACATCGCAAGCAAGTTTTAATACGTAATGGAGATTATAGTCTGTATTAAATGGGAACAGTCAGCACAAAGAACCCCACATTCAAGTGTAAGGCTGGTCCCTATATACACTTTTTGGGCCAAAACATTTTGGTTAATTTACTGTTTAGTTTATTAATTTGTATCAGACAAATGTTGCTTAGTTGTATGCTGGCATCTTCTTTTACTACAAATCTCAGAATCCCCTGCAGATGACATCAGAGCAGTAGGCAGCCCCAGGAGATTCAATAACCTGCAGTTCATGTTAGAACTTCTATAATCTCCAATCAGATGTTTTCTGGGACTGCTTTTCTCTAGGAGCTAAGTACAGTCCTCTGTGACTGTACTTAACCTTTGGAGGACAGCGAGACCAGCAAACAAAATGCAGAGCTTATATAAACTTTAACATGCACTGCAGGCTGTTGGATTTTTTCATTCTTGCCTACTTCTCTGATTTCATCTGAAGAGGATTCTGGGATTTGTAGTAACAGAATATGTCAGCCTACAACTAACCAAAGGTAGTCTGATACAATCTACTATACTGCAATCAACAGTAAGCAAACCAAAATGCTTTTGCACAAAAAGTGCACACCTGGACCAGCCCCGCACTTGAGTGTGGGGTTCTTTGTGCTGACTGTTCCCCTTTAATACAGTATATTATCTCCATTACTTCTTAAAGCTTGCTTGTGATGTTGCTGAGTGCTGTGGTCCTTGATGTTGAGTGCTCCCTTTTAAGTCATTGTTCAGAGCTAAAAAGCATCACAACTATTCTTCTGTTGACCTCGATCTGGTTTAAGATACAACAGTTTGGGATATTTATAAAGTCACTTTGCCATTTTTGCTTAGTGACAGTTGAACATAGACAGACAATGTACATGACAGTCTCGTCTGCATACATATAGAATAAGTGCTGCAGGTATTTACACTGGAGGAGAGATCATTCACAAAAACAGAGAACAGGAAAGGCCCAGAAAAGAGAACTGAGGAATTATTTTTAATGGGAAGAAATCTGGGGCATAAAAGGAAATAGTTTCAATGTATGGTTCTAAAGCAGATTGGATGGCCTCTACAGGCTTCATTTTCAATTGCCATTAAATTGGTGTAAGGTGCACCAATCTATGACTTTGGCAAACTCTGTGTGCATAATGGACCCTGCACCCTGTTCTAGAAAACCAGGGGTCCCTGTGCCAAAGTTCCAAGATTTGCCTCAGCCACAGGGTTGGGATAAACACTTGGTGCACCTGAGGGGTTTGAAGGAGGATCCCATCAAGCTACCCTTGGCACAACACTAGAGGAGTCATGACGGTAAGGTTGGTTAATTTGCCTGGAAGGTGGGCACTGGGGCCAGAGAGAGCAGTGGGGGAACCACCAAGGGTGACGGGGGTATGGTGGCAGTGTGAGGGTTCTGAGATGGCACCAGGCAGAGATGCCATATTCCATGAGACAGAGCTAACTGGCCCAGATAATGAGGGGCTGGCTCAGATGGACAATGACTTGAGAAGCCACAGTCCCTGGCAGTGTAGGCAGGCATCAGCCTGCCACCACATAGGAGCTGTATACCAGGGAACTGTCAGGGTGCCTGGGGAATGCAACCATTCACCAATTGTACCCCACTGCCTGCAGCCACTGTCACCCATCACATGTAGGGGACTGTGGTTCCTCTAGGGCAGATGCCACAGTAGTTGCCACCTGGGTTCTTGGTCATGGTCTGCCCATGCCAACCCCTCTCTACCCAAATCAATCAGCTGTATCCCATGAAGCATGTCACCTCTGCCAGCTGTTACCTCAGAACCCTCACACTGCTGCCATGCTGTTGTTACCCCCTATGGTGCATAGACTGCTCCCCCTGTCCCCAGTCCTCACCTACCAGGCTCACCCCCACTGACCTCCCTGCAAGGCAGTGGTGCAGGGCCCTTAGACCAGCTCCTGGCTAGTCTAAACTCAGCCCCCTCTTGCAACAATGGTGGAGCTTCTAAAATTCCAAATAAGTGGATGGTGCAGCCCCGCAGTGGTGCAGGTTGTCATATGGTAGCTTTGGTGCAAGGCACCCTCATTTTGATGCAGCCTGCATTCAAAAATTGGGATTGCCACAAACTCTGATGCAAGGTGCCACTTGCATTAAAGCCATTTGGCACAGGCACCTAGCACCAATGTTTGTTTTTTTTTTAAAATCAGGCCCTGTGTCTTTATCTGATAATATATTTATATTCTATGTTTTTATTATTTGAAAAGAATTAAAAGCTGCAATGTACATTAAAAAGTGATATAAAAGATTGCAAGGAATTTGGCCTGACTCAAAATCTGTTTTAAAATACTTTTCAAAAGTAAATGTTTAAAAATAAGCTATGGAACAAATGTGAAAAAATGACCACAATACCACCACTAATGAACTACAGTACACTGTAATTTTCCATGATTTAACCTTTACAAAACAATAACAAAAAACTACTTTTACAGTTCTTCAAACTAATGAACAATTTAGCAACAATTCTTTCACACAAATAATCAATGGTTTTGAGAGTTGTTTCCAAAAAAAGCCCATCAAATGGTAATGACCTTTAAGTAGTACAAAGGCAACTGACAGAAGCTATGCAGTTTCCATCTTGGTTAAAAATGGAACCACATCTGTATCTGGTCTAACGCATTCTATCAGCCTAATGAATATTATCTTGGTGGAAGTTTTTCCACAAGAGACTGCATGATTATCATTGTGGAAATAATATCCTTTGCTTCAGCTGGTTGGATTCCAGCACTGCTGTAGCCATTTGTTCTGCACTGTCAAAGTAAATTAAAAATACTACAAAAGATGATTAGATGCTAACATTTTCAAAACCCCAAAGACTGTATCTGTAGAATATTCTAAGAATATATTTCCAAAACAGTGGATGCACGGCATATTATTGAAATATATTTTACAGTAATAAGCTGTTTGCATGAACAGTTTAATTTAAAATTGTTAAAGACATACACATCACTTGTATTTTTTACTTATATTAAGAATATAGCAAAATACTTGCATTAAGTGGGTTAAAATACATGTTGGAAAATATATTCTGAATGTCTCATTCTAGTAGTACTTGAATGATTCTTATCCTAGAATGGATACGTCAGGTATAGATTTATATTGGTTACTGTATATCAGATCAAAGTACTGCAATATCTTATAGTAGTTACTGTCTAGCATAAGACCCAGAAACAAAACTAAATAAAGAAACCAGGACTCCTGAATTGCTGACTGCTGCATGCCCCTACTGCTCCATGGCTACTTTCCTTAAATCTTCAGTCTTCAGTCACTGCTGCTAATTAGCCCTGCTGTCAATATCTCCTCTTCTTTTGACATAATGCCCTCATGACTACTGTCTCACTCCCTTGAATTCAAGATAGTTATAATATTGATGATGGACTGTTCCTCCAGGCAGGTCAACATTGGTTTCCAATCTATATACCCTACACATGAGACAGTTAAGAAGGCAAAATGATTGTGTGTGTGTGTGTACTGTATGTATAGGCAGTGATAAAAGATGATTTATGAGAGCACTATGGGCATCATCCTAACTACTATGGGCATCATCCTATCTAAGTGACTCCCAATGTACACTTTTAGACTCTGGCACTGAGGCCATGTACCATTACTATGCTTTTTTTTACACTGTTTCTTTTTACCTGCCTTATTGTAAAATTGTGTGCAACTGATCTATCCTGTTTATTATGTACCTGTTTGACTATGTTGTACTAGTTTGACTGCATTCCACTGGAATTTGCTTTTTGTATTTGTTATGTTATCCTGTAATGTCTGTCATTGATATGGAACATCTGTAAAACAGCACTTGCACTCAATAGTATTCTACACAGTTTTAATAAGTAAATAAATAAATCTGTATGCCTGCTATCTGCAATGTGTAAGCAATAGTGTCACAGTGTTCAAAAAAGTCTGATTACGTCTCAGTTCTCACTTTTCAGTGTGTCTTTAAATCGTTTATTTTTTCTTGTTTTTCTGTTTTACCTATCTTTTAGCAGAGTGGTCATCATGGCTGCAGGACTTCACCTTATGGCATTACCTGCTCTTTGTTTATTTAGTGATCGATTTAAATTGTCTGTGTCGCCCAGAAATAATACCAATAATTTTTCTCTCCTTTTCATTGGATGCTGTTGGAGGATCAGAAAGTCACATGTAAACTTACAGATATATGCATAGTTAATTCAATAAGTTGTATTCAATGGTCTTAATGTGCACTAATTAATTGAACAGACATTTCTGTTGATTAGGGTCTGAAAAATCAAATGAAGCTCCACAACCATTCTATTCCTCACACTTGCTATAGCTGGTTCTGAAGGACCCAGCTATTCTATCATCACACTGGAACTAAAATGCCCCAGTCCCCAATGATGCCCATGGATGTGCTGAGGGAGCTCTTAAAATATGATAAAATGCTGGTGAGTCTTTATAGGCCATCATGCTCCCCATAGGCCCACATTTCAGAATTTACTTCATAATGATTCTGGTCACTGTCTTTCTGCAGCCGTAACTTATTCAGGACATGTGCGTGGAGTCAGGGATAGCGACAAAAAAGAGTCTTTCTTTTTTTCATAGTAAGACTGAAGAGATGTCAGAAGATATGGAAAAAATAGTTTTTCAGAATTTCTCTTCCACATTTGTCATGAAATACATTCTCCAAACTTTTGTGGTTAAAAAAAAGTCTTGAGGGATAATTTGCACATACTCGAGACCAAATCAAAATTGTGTTCTCATACACAAACAATTCTATACATTGTGTACAAAAGAGGACTTAATTAAGCTAATAGGATTACACACAACCTCCATCACCCAGACAAATGACTAAACAGGAACTAAGAGGGGACATACTGTATATGGTAGGTGTGGGTTCTGTAATTACTGCCAAAATTTATTTACAGGTGGAAGATTTAATGACCAAATTCTGGAACAGAATATCAGACTAAGCAGTACATTGACTGCACCATGAAGGCCATTGTGTCTTTGACACTATTTAACTGCCAGACATTTTATAAAGGAAATACTGCTCATAGATCAGGAAACTGAATTTATGAACACAAACAAACCATGATAAAAGCTATTCCAAGTAAATCACTAGTGGCTCACGTGGCCCGAAATAATGACACCCATAAATTCAAATTTGTGGATTTAGAGACGGCCAGCATGAGAAAGACAAGAGGTGATATTGATCAGAAACTCCTCAAACGAGAAGCATTTGGGCAGTTTCAATTTAAAGCCCATATGAAAAAGGGCTTGAATAAAAGCTTTCAACTGGCCCCATTCCTAAGGGACTGACATAAAACGAATATCAATTAGTACTGCTTTTACTTGCAATTCATTGACTTAGTTGCTAGTTTACTAAAGATATACATAAATGTTGTTGCTTACAATGATCTGTGCTACACTGATTTTGTAATTGTCAATAAATAACAGGGCATTTTCTGAAGAAATCCCTTTTGTAGTTGCCCATTTGGACAGAACTTTATGGGACTTTTTTATTGGTGGCCACATCATACCCTCCATTGTATTTCCTCTCCCTTTCTGTTGTTTCCCCTCTCTGTGCAGCTTATACATTATCCATATCTTTTCTTACATTCACTGTTATAGCACCCTGCTAAGTGCAGAATTTAATCATATATATATATATATATATATATATATATATATATGTGTGAAAATATTTACATTCTACAGATATACTGTAAGAAAGATAAATTGTTTTACAATTTCTAAGTTACAGCCAAAGTAGAAGAGTACAGTACCTTCCTTATGTTACTTTAATTCTTAAGAGGACAGGTTCATCCAAGGGCAACTGTGCCCAATTTCAATACAAAAGCATGTCATGAGTGCATAAAAGATGTGCATCTTTAAAAGTGCAAACAATGTTATTTTTTAAATCGTTTAACACCAAAATTTATCTGAAAAATTAAAATCCAAAAGAGTCTGCACAAGGACAGGGTGCAGGGATAAACAGGTAAACATTCAATAAAGACAAAAATCTCACATTCACCACCTACAAATCATGACACTGCTCACATAGGTCTCCAAAACATGCTTTATTAAAGTGCCAGTGGAAGAACAAATGCAGGTCACATCTCCTGGTATAGAGGATGAGATGCTGGACAGCTTACCTCCTGCTACATTGGTGACATGAGTTAGGAAATGGACCAGGGTCATTTGGAGGATGGCTGGGAAAGGAAGGACTGAGCTTCATAAAGACAGTTCTCCACTGCTGGTGGTGAAGACAGCAATAAGATAATAAGTCTAAGAAGCAAAAAAATAGCTTGCTCTGGAAATGTGATTGAGGCTGATGTGGATGCTGCCCTATTGGAGTATCAGAAGGGGCTACTGCTGCTGCTGTTGCATGATTGGGAGGAGGTATTGAGGTGCTATGTGTGTGGGGGGGTGGAGGTGCACTCCCTGCTAAAGCCCAGACAGAAAATCATTATGGCACCACCACAGGTATGAACGCATACATGACCATGGCTCTCCATAATCACAAAAAAGGAAAAAAAGAGACAGAAAAAAAAATGAGGCAGAAAAGATTCAAGACAAGGAGGAAAATAAAACTAACAAATAGGTCTAAAAAAGAGATTCAAAATAAAGATTATCTATTAAAATAGTATTGTCTAACTAAGCTACAACAAAAGAAAGGCAAACATATAAAGCAATTGCTGTATGACAGTGTTTGAAAGGTCTCTTTTTTCTGTGGTGCAGAATAGGTAAGTGGTACAGGTGTTCCTGTGCAAAATTCAACCGGGTAGGGACAGGGGATAGTGGAGGCAACAGAAACTTGCTGTAGGGCCTAGCCTAAGAAGGCTAGGGGCAAGAAACCTAGCTGGATAAGTAAAGGGGTGCTAGATAGGGTGAGGAAGAAAAGGGCAGCTTACAGGAGATTCAAAAAATTGGGGAGGGAGGAGGATAGGGAGAAATAACTGAATGAAGCAAAGGAAGTGACCTAGGGGGTAAGGGAAGCCAAGGCAGCAAGGGAACTCAGGCTGACACAGGGCATAAGAAAAGGGGAGAAAGACTACTTTAGGTACATCAGGAAGAAAAGAAGCTGTGAGGACCAAATTGCAAGAATTAAGAAGGAGGGTGGATGGGTGGAAGGGGGGGGTGAAAAGGCAAAAGTGCTCAATGACTACTTCTGTTCAGTCTTTACAAAAGAAAAGGAGGGGGAACTACCCATTGTAGGAGAGAGGATAGAAACAGATGGGGGAGAGGTGATGGATGGAGAAATCACAGTGGGGAAGGTGCTTGAGGGGTTAAGGGCATTGAGGGTAGACAAGGCACTGGGACTAGATGGAGTACATCCGAGAGTGCTGAAAGAGCTGGCAGAGGTCGTTGCAGGACACTTGACAGACTTATTTAATTCATTCCTGGACAAAGGATGCATACTGCAGGACTGGAGACTGGCTTTTGTGGTTCCCTTCCACAAGAGTGGCCCCAAGGACATACCGGGGAACTATAGGCCAGTAAGTCTAATGTCCATAGTGGGGAAGCTAATGGAGACAGTCCTAAAGGAGAGGCTAGTGGCACTACTGGAGGTGAAGGGGGTGCAGGACACGAGGTAGCATGACTTCATCAAGGGCAGGTCATACCAGGCCAACCTGGTGGAATGCTATGAATGGGTGACTAGGCAAATTGACGGGAGCCATGTGGTGGATGTATGTACCTAGATTTTAGTAAGGCCTTCAATTCTGTAGCACATGGGAGACTTGGAAGCAAGCTACAGGGTACAGGGGTGGGAGCAAAACTGGTGGGGTGGGTGGAGAACTGGCTGAAAGATAGGCAGCAGAGGGTGGTGGTAGGTGGGGAATACTCAGCCACTAAGTCTGTGAAAAGTGGGGTTTCACAGGGGTCGGTGTTGGGCCCAGTGCAGTTTGGCATATTTATTGCAGACATCTCAGATGGCATCAGCAGCAAAAGCAGCCTATTTGCAGATGACACCAAGATGGCAGCAGTGGTGGATGACCAAGAGGCATGGCGGGGCTACAGGTGGATCTGGCAAGACTGGAGACATGGTCTAAGAGATAGCAACTGGGGTTCAACACAAAAAAATGCAAGGTGCTGCACTTTGGAACAAAAAATCCAAGAAGAGGCTACCATCTGGGGGGGTTGAAGCTGGAGGTAACAGAAGAGGAGAAGGATCTGGGGGTGCTCATCATGGGAGCAATGAACAATACTGCACAATGCAGAAAGGCAGCAGCAATGGTTAACAAAATGTTGGGGTGCATTGCAAGGGGCATTACCTCGAGAAGAAAGGAGGTTATTCTACCATTATACAGATCATTGGTTAGACCCCACCTGGAATACTGCGTGCAGTACTGGCACCCGTACCTGCAAAAGGACATTAGACTGCTGGAGGGTGTGCAGCGTAGGGCAACGAAGATGATTCAGGGCCAGAGGGAATTGTCATATGCGGTCAGACTAAAAGAGTTAAACATGTACACACTGGGGGAGAGGAGGGAGAGGGGGACATGATTGAGACCTTCATATAAACAGACACAGAGGGTCTAGTCAGGAGAAGGGTTGGGAAAGAGACGCTAGGGGCCATGACATGAGATTGAGATTGGATAGAGGTATATACAAGAGGGAGGTGAGGAGGCATTTCTTTATGGAGAGGGTTGTGGCAAAGTAGAATGCACTACCAGCTGAGGTGGTGGCATGTAATTCAGTGGAATGTTTCAAGAAGGGGTGGGACATGGCAAAGGGGAAGGTAAAGGGAGGTAAGGGGAGGTGGGGCAGCTGCTGAATAGGGAGCTAGCTGCAATCTCGAACAGCCTAGATAGACCATGATGGCCTTTTGCTGCTGGCAATTTTTGTATGTTTGTATGTCCGTACACTCTTAGTCTGATTAGAAATGAAAAACAGGAAGCAAGTCAGGCATGGTCACTGTTTAGAGATGTACCATGTGACTAGCAGAAGCTCTTTCATCTGACCTTGAGACAAGTTGTTTACCAAAAGTCTCATTTTCACAAAAATTCACCTTTGGTAATACGAAAGCAATTTTAAAGTCAAATTTATATTGCAAAGCTGGCCAAGGAAAAAATTTAACATGGGGACAAACATTAAAGAAATTCTCCACAATGCCACATTTCAACAATCCATCTGAGCTTCATCGGCAAATTAAATCTTCACAACATCTCTAGATGTGATGATTTGTTTCTCTCCTCATCTTTATTATGTGCCCCAACTGCCCTGATCCTTGCCACATGTGTCCTTTCCTGAATCTTCCTTCATTATCCTTTACTGTTGATGTCCACTTTAAAATGGTGAAGCACTAAATTGCTCAATAGGATTGCTTCTTTAAAGTCATACACCTACTCCTTCTGTCACTTCGCTCTTGACACTCCCTCCCGGACCCATCATTGCAAACTCTATCATGTCCTGTCCTTTCCCCCACTTGCTAACAGGTGCCTTTCCCATTGCGCCAAACTCACCTCCAAATACTGGTTGGGCAAACTCCCTCCTTACCTCACCTCCTCTCTCTCAGCCTCACCCTCACCTTCCCACTCCCTCAGACCTTCTGACACTCATACTCTGGTGGTCACCCACCGCTCCACACTTATTGGCCAGTCTGCCTTTCCTATAGCTTCCTTAAAGCCTGGAACCCCCCCAATACACCACTCCTCCTTCTCCCTCGGATCAGCCCTACAAAATTAACTCTTCTCTAGCTGTTTCTGCTATAGTCTGCCTTCACTTTCCCCTATATTTCTGCTCCAGCACTATCCTTCCCCTACTCTCTCTTTACTCAAATTCTATTCTCCATTACCTGTATCCCACTTCTCCTTAACAATCCTTTCTTACCTCATCCTCCCTGTCCTCTCTGCCTTTTACCTGCTTTCTCTTCTTCAACCTTTGCCTTGCTCTATCTGTTTGCAGAGTTCTCAGCATCCTGGAGGGGCCCAGACCTTGGCCGGCCCCTCTCCTCCTTTTATCTTCCCTTCCCAACTCTATCTCTGCCCGTCCCGATCCCTGGCAGGGTTATCAGCATCCTATAGAGATTAGATCTTGGATTTGCGTTAACTTCTCCTTTCCTCCATTTCTTCTCCCCTCTTCTTCCTCCCACCTCATTCTCGCCACTACTTTGTACCAAACTCCACCTCTTTCTTTGCCTTGTTCTGACCCCTGGTAGGATTTTCAGCATCTTGAAGGGGTTAGATCATGGTAAGTCCCTCATCTCCCCTTCCCTCCCTTTCTTCCTCCCTCTTCTACCCTCCCTCTCATCTCCCTACTCTGAACTCATCCACACCTCTATCTTCATCTTGATTCTACCACTGGCAGGGTTCTCAACATCCTGAACGGGTTAGATCTTGGTATGCTTCTCATCACCCTCCCCCTCTACTCCTTCCCCCCTCTTCTGCCCCTTCCTCCCTCCTCCTCCTCTCTACTGCCCTGCACTAATACTGATAGCCCCTAAATGTCTATTGCACACTTGTAGTTTATTTGCACTTCTGGTGCTCCATAGTCAATTGTACTGTTTGTGCTGTTGCATACTAGCTTGCCTTAGATCAAAACTGCATGTATTCCATTCAGTCATTGTTTACTTAACAGTCTATGAGCTTCTTAGTTGTTTGCATTCAAATGTGAATTTTGTATTACTGCATCTACCTTAGTAGTCTGTCCTCTTGTTCCTTAGATCAAACTATTAGCATTCCATTTAGTCATTGTTCTCTTTACAGTCTACAAGATTCTTAGTTGTATGTATTCAAATGTAAATTTTGTGATATTGTATCAAATCTCTGTAGTCAAGCCTCATGTTCCCCCAACCCCAGGTCACACAGGGAGATGAGCAACATGTTTGGTGTGCCTTCCTGGTGAAACATTTCAATAAATCAATAAATAAACACAAATAACTCTTAACCATTGTCTTGCATGGCACAAATGAATTTTCATGAAGTATCAATTACTCTGAAAACAAAAAAACTGCTGTCCATGCATTGAGGTGCTCTGGATTGTTGCTTTACTGTTGTCTTGGGCAGCTCAAAATTTGTAATTTTTTTTGTAATATCTGTTATAGTATCTGTCATTGTGTCAAAGCTCAGATTTACAAGGACAATACTCACTCTAAATGTATGTGCTGTCTGAGCCTCTTGAATGATATGAAAAACAAGTGCCATGTGCCAAGGCTTTAACCCAAGCCATGAGGAGGCTTTATCAGAAAACCCTAGAAGCATTTATATAGAAAATTGAAGGTACACCACATGTGATGCTGGCCTTGATGCTAGTCTCATTGTTCTGCACCAACAATGCTACAGATTTGATGACTAACTAGTTGCAGTGGAAGTTAACAGCAGATAATACCACAATAGTAGTATGGAAAGCAAGAGAAGTCTTCAAAATGCAACTTTTGTAGTCAAAGAAAAGTCTAGACACTAAGGGAGTCATAAGGATGCACAGTCTTCAGCTTCTCCCACCCATTCCAGATCTCCACTTCATTCTGGAGTTGCAGCAGGTAAATCTGCTACACGGTCCCAGACCCCCCTCATCAACCTCAAGTTCTGTGTCCCTTCCGACCATCTCTGGCAGATCACAGCCTATGCCATCATCTAGCTATGGCTTGTCACCAACTGTGTTGTCAACCCCTAATATGGATGTTGTCAGCCCACAGGCAATGCTACAGACTATTTATGCATAGCTTTTTTTTGAAATTTAATAAGTTTTATTATATTCACTTGCACAGAGATTTAAACCATACATGACATATGCAACTAGACATCTTGTATCTGCACAAGCAAACATATAAACAAACATATATATATATCTTCCCCATTTCCTCCTCCCTTAATAACCCTCCTCCCTCCCCTAAGAAACCTAACCCCAAGTAAAAATAAATTCCGTACCAGGACAGTAGGAGAAGGCTTTGTCTTGTATGTATATGATTAACTTCTTGGTGTAATCACATAACCTTCATACAACCTTTATATTAACAAATTATACAGTCCTTTAATGGTGTTAGCAAGACAAGCAATTACACTGTTAGCAATGTCTCCAGTTTGGCCCACCTTTCAGCATATCTAGTAGGCTGATCACTAAGATTAGCAATTATTTTTTCAATCCTTAAATTATATAACATTTCTTGTAGCCATTCTGAGTACGAGATTTCTTTCTGATCCAGCCAGTGACATAACACCAGCCTTTTAACCACAAGGGATATTAAGGAAATATGGAACCTTCTCTCCCTGATAGCAATCGAAGAGTAATCACCTACTACACATATTTCAGGAGAAAAGAGCTCCACTAAACCTAATGGGGGTTAATTTTGGCTTTGCTCTTTCCCCATAAAGGAATTATTTTACTTCATTCCCATAAGATGTGGAATAGAGAGCCTTCAGCAGAGGAGCATCTCGGACACTGTGGTGAGGGAAGTCTACCCATATTAAACAGATGCTTTGGGGTTAAAAATATATTATGGAGAATATAGAACTGAGTAAGATGCAATTTATCATTTGCAGAATATCGGTGCAAATCTGCCCATATACCATCTCATTCTCTAGAGGGCCCAGGGAGCGTAGTCTCCCAATACTGGGATATTCCAGAAATTGTAGGGTATATATAAGGGAATATAAAGTTTACCAGTTTTGACAATGAGTGGGATAATCTGGCAAAGCCTTGCATATGAGAGAGAAATTCCTTTTGATTAACATCCCAAATTTGGTTACCAAACCATTCCAATAACTTATGGCGAATCTGATATATCTTAAAAATGTTGGTATTCGGAAGTCCCATAATCGATAACAGTTGAGGGCTTTCAACTATCCGTCCTTCTTGCAAGATGTCTGCAACATATCTTCCTGACATTCCTGGATTCCAAATAGGTACACATTGAAGTTTAAAGTTGGAGTTCCCACTTAGCGGCTGAGAGAAATATCTTTTGTATTCTCATATCTCATGGACTTACATAATTGCCCATGCACCCTGATCGAGACCCCTATAACTGAAGACTTTAATTGGCATGGTAATCTATTTACAGAGATAAAGAACATAGATTCTAATGAAAGTCCTACTTCCCTAATCAGATATCATTCTACCTGCAGCCAAATAGAGGTAAACTGTGAATGGTTTGCTTCCCCTGGGTCTATGGTCCATCGAGCATACTTAGATATATGACTGGCTAAATTTTATAAATAAAAATTTTCCAATTTAAGACCCCCTAAGTGTTGTGGGGCCCCCATTTTTATATAGGAACTGTGGGGCCTCTTCCCTTGCTATATGAAATGCAATATTAATCCATGACGTTTTTTGAACCATGCCATGGAAATAAACAGATTAAGTATATGTATGGGATAAAAAATGCGGGGAACAATATTAATTTTAACCACACTAATTCTGGCCTGCATTGACATCGGGAGCAGTCTCCATCTATTAAAATCCCTTTCAAAAGTTGACACTAAGTTCTCCAAATTCCACTTCTTCCTCAATATTATACTTGGTGAAAGGATCATACCTAAGTATACTAGTTTGTTTGATTTCTTTAGCCCTAAATGTGCATAGTCTGTTGGAACTATTCCATTTTTTAAGGGCATTAAGGTGGTTTTATCCAAGTTTAATTTGTAATTTGAGATCTTTCCTAATTGGGAGATGATTTGTAAGGCAGTTGGTAATGAAATAGCTGGATGAGAGATATGGAGTAAAAGGTCATCAGCATATGCTGAAATTTTAGCCTCCAGAGGGCCTAACACTATTCCATGCACTTGTGGTGCTGAATTCAGAGATCTGATTAGGGGCTTAATGTAGATATTAAACAAGTATGGGGATAACAGGCAACCTTGATGAGTCCCGGAATGTAAGTAGAAACCTTGTGACAAGACCCCATTACAGTAAACCTTTGCACTTGGACCGGCATATAAAATTTTAACCCAGTCAATAAATCTATTGGGAAAGCCAAATTTCTCCATAGTCATAAAAATAAATTCCCAATATACCCTATCAAAGGCTTTCTCCGCATCCAGGGATACCAGGACCATTGGATCCCGAGACTCCCTGGATACGGTGAAAATATGTTCTAGTTTTCTTAAATGATCCGGAGAGGATCTCCCCCTCATGAACCCTACCTGTTTGGGCCCTATAAGTCCTTCCCATACCTGCATTACTCTGGTAGCAAGTACTTTTGCCAGAATTTTAATATCGCAATTCATTAGCAATATAGGCTGGTAATTAGTTACTTTGTCAGGGGGTCTGTTGGGCTTAGGTAGTACCACAATGAGGGCCTGTAACAATGAGAAGTCCGATATGCCCTTATCACAAAGATAGGAGAAGACCTGAGCAAGAATGGGGGCCAAGTCATTTGCTAAAGCCTTATATAAATTAGCTGGGAAGCCATCAGGCCCCGGTGACTTGTCTGACTTTAGCACCTGAATAGCCAATAAAATTTCAGATTGTGAGATGGGCTGCATCAGAAATGTTTGATGGACCTGGGATAGGTGTGGGAGTGGCACTCTGTCCAAATAATCTTGAATTTCCTTATTTGATGGGGGGCTCAAGGGAGAGGAATATAGTTGAGAATAAAATCTGTCAAACTCTTGAACCACCTCTTCTGGATAGTATTTCAAAGTGCCATCAAATTGTGAACTGATGGCTTTGACCCATCAGGAGGATTCTTGTTCTTTGAGTCGAATAGCCAGCAAATGACCAGCCTTGTCCCCTTGATCTATATACCTTGCCCTGGTCTTAAGTAGGGTGTACTTGGACTTCTCCCTCAGTAAATCAGCATACTGATGCCTCAATTTGGTGAGCTCAATTAGCCCTTGATCAGAGGGTTCCCGAACTAAAGTGTCCTCCAGCTTCTCTATCTGCCCTAATAGGGACATCAGCAATGCTTCCCATTTTTTCTTACGGGTAGAGGCAATCTGAATGGACTCCCCATGGAGAGCACATTTTAGTGCTCCCCATACTTTGTCCACACTAGAGACGGACCCGAGGTTCAACTGCCAGAAATTTTTAATTAGGGTTTGCAATTTCTCTTAGACCCACGGATCTTTAAGAAGTTGTGTATTTAACTTCCAAATTGTATCCCGCTTAGAATTTGGTTTGGGGTTATATGTTATCCACACCAGTGAATGATCTGACAGTACCCTAGAGGCTATGCCAGTGCTTGTAATATGACTCAGTACTTCAGTGCTAACTAAAATATAGTCTATCCTAGACAGAGATTTATGTACTGAAGAATAGAAAGTGTACTTCTGAGTATTCGGGTGGCAAGTCATCCAGGGGATCACATAAACCTCCCAAGGATATGAACTCCTGGAGAGCTAATTGAACTGAAGATAACCTCCCAATCCGACCATTCGATTTATCCAAGTTGGAAGTTATGGTAACATTCCAATCTCCTGCAAAAATCGTGGGAAACTGCACAAATTCAGATATCAAGTTCACTAGTCCCACAAAAAAATCGGGAGATGGAGTATTCTGCCCATATATACACCCTAGGGTCAGTTCTATTTGTTCTAAGACTCCGTGCAAAAAAGGTATCGACCTTCTGGGTCTGCAATTACTTTATTTAACTTAAAATTAAGGCTCCCCTGAAGGAGAATAGCCATTCCTCTTTGACTAGTGGAGTTTCCCCCTATATAACTATATCCAACCCGTAGACGCCTAAACAGAAGGCTCTCTGATGCTAAAAGATGGGTCTCCTTGAGAAAAGCTATCTGACATTGTAATGCCTGTAAATGAGCTAAGATCTGGTGTCTCTTAGTTGGGGAATGCAGTCCCTTGATATTCCATGTAACACACTTCATACCCTCATACATATTTAGGTTGCATACTCCAAATTGCCCCAGTTAACATTACCTTTTTGTCCCCTTGATTAGGTATTTTATCCTCCCAAAACCCCCTCCCCCTGTACAAAATAACAAGACCCAAAACTATCATATTTGACCCCTTAACCCCAAAGATTAACAACACACAAAGAAAATAATAAAACTTTTCTTCTTTTATGTTCTGGTTTCGTCACCAGAACAATATTCAGTTTTGGGTTGTGATGTATCCCTCCCTTAAATGTACCTAGAAACCCCCTTCCCCCGCTCCACATTGTCTAACTAACTATAAAATTCCAGACATCTCTCATTTACCCCATACTTAACTTAAGTCTAAGTAGAAATTATGGTCCTTCCCCTACCTAAATTAGATTGCTGGAACATTAGATTATTAAACACATCAAAACATTCAGTAAGTGTTTAGTTACATTCAGCCAATAATTTGCTCATTTCCCCTTTGGAAATACCGTAGATAGCCCAGATCAATTGAAGGGAAAATGTTCATTGGAACTATCCATTACCTTAGATGCCTTATATAAGAGCAATGCGATTAACCTATAAAACACAGCATCTAAGTCTACCTTGTCCCAGTAGTGCTTCCAGAATCTTAGTTAACTTGGGGCTATAGGAGGAGGAGGAAAGAACATGATCGGGTTGCAATAAATTACTGAACATTTGGTAATATAAGATTATTATCCCCCAATAATTATTTAACAGCTATAATATATACCAGAAGTTGACAAATTGACCTAGCCCACTCCGCTTCTGTACCAGTAAAGCATTGTGCGAGAGTGTGCACTCAGTGATACACTGCAATGCTCTTCCCCATTAATAACTACTTTCACCCTATGCCACTCTGAAATGTTCACAATATCCAGCTATGCATTTATAAGCTGCATCATTTAAATAAATCAGGGTACAGTTTCTTCAGCTTTTCTTCCGCCTGAAGGTATGACTCGAAACTATGCCATTCTTCATTATGGTAAACTTGCAGTGTGGCTGGGTATCACATTCTAAAACGAATTGCAGCAGCAATAAGTTTAACCACTACAGAGTGGAACTCTTTCCACTTTTGCCTCACTGATTTTGGAAGATCTTGTGTGATCCTTATTCTCTATCTTCCCAGAGCAATTCACTAATGTCCCAAGTTTTACTTTAAATATGCTGCTTATCTCTGAAGTTTAGGAGCCTGAAGATTAAAGGGCATGGAGGAGCTCCTGCTGAGGGAGTCGGTCTTAGCAATCAGTGGGCCTGCTCAATCACATGCTCTGGGTCATTAGGAGATGGGCCTGCCAGCTTATTACACAGTTTCTGAGCAAACAACACTGGTGACATACCCTCTTCCTCTTCGGGTAGCCCCAATGTTATCAGATTATTTCGTCTCGATCTCCATTCTAAATCTTCCACCTTGCTTTCAATTGCCTTAATTCAATGACACATTTGTGACATTTCAGGTTCGATTCTCTCTCTCCAGTCATCGAGAGAAGAAATTATCACTTCATTATCCGTTGTGTGTTGGATTAACACAGCCAGAGAAGAAGTAATGCTCTGTATTGACACTGCTAGAGATTCCAGTGATTCTTTCAGGGGAGCAATTCCTTCCCAAAACTTCCCTTCTGTAAGTGCAGCCTGGGAGATGGTTTCCTCCGCTGTCCCTGCTAGGGCTGCCTTACATCGCTTAGCCTCTTTATCCCGCATCGGTGTGGTAGGTGGTGTATGGTGAGGGGGATTATCTCGCATTTCCTGATCCATTTTGGAGATAGCTCGCTGCTGCGATACTCCTTGTGACTTCTTAAATATAGAATAAGCCAGCTTTTTTAAAATCTCACTCGATTTTGATTTATAAACTTCTTAAATTAACTCCTGGAGTGGGAGAAAGGAAATCTGCTACTGTTCAGGCAGCCATCACATGACCACCCTATTTATGCATAGCTTTTACAATTACTGCTAGAATCCCTGCCATCGATAACCCAAGCATCTTTAATGCTCCTAGCCAGACTGTTCGCACAGTCAACATCAGCTTCAAGAGGTTCTGGGTTAAACTGCTGTCATTGACCCAATGCCTTCTCCATTGATGCTTTTGTCATTAATGCAGGCTCCTCCTATGTCACTTATGCAGCCTCCTCTCACAGAAAATGAGGAGGAGGAATATAATAAAGACCTCCAACATATGGAGGAGGACTATTAGGAGGAAGAGGGGGTCTACACTTCCTTCAGAGCATTGTCTATAATTTTAAATATTTTGACCTCAAATTTTTAACATAGCCATTTTTACCCACCACCTCATGAATGTGACAGCTGTCATTTTTCAAATCCTGTCCAAAATGTGTTTTCACACCCGTGGTGTGGAATGACATTTTGGTGATGTGGAAAGATGCTTTGGCTGGAATTTGAAAATTGTCAACTACCAGGTTCATGAGGAGGGATAATAAGGGGGCTATACTGAAACTTTGGTGTGCAAATATGGTCAATTGCTTAGGTTATGAGTGAACACTGCAGTATTTCAACGTTCACTCTTAACTTCACTAATTTAAAATATTTTTACTCCAAACTTTCAACATAGTCATTTTTCCACACCACTCATAAACGTGAAATGTGTCATGTTTTAAATCCTTAGTTTGAAAAAAGGGCAGCTGTCAGGTTCATAGAGGGGGGAAGAAGGCCATGTTGAGCCAGTTTGGTGGCATGGAGGGCTGAGACACTGTGCGTCTTAGTTCCTACCATGTCATTGAGCAATGTTGGGGAATAAGCACAGATTGCTGGGGTCAGAAGAGTGGGAGAGGATCAAGCATCCCAGAGGCAGCTCTTCCCTCCTGGGAGGACAACCACGTTATCTTGTCCCATCATTGCCACCAGGTAGAGGGCCTGTGGTTTTGCAGGTGTGAGTGACTTGAAGGGAGGGCTGCAGTAACATCAGATGTGTGTGCCACCACGTACATATATGGGCACCACAGCATGGGAAGGGAGAACAAGAAAAGTGGAAAAGGTGGGAGCCTGGCCTTCATGAAGCTCTGCCCATGTCACAACAGTCTGCTCTGCCATTCCAGTCTCAAGGTTACATTGGATTTGTCTGCTGAGGGAAGAGGATGGCCTTCCATTTCCTGCCCCACTATGGAGGGAATCCACAAGGGTATCTGCTTCTGAACAAGGACAGAGGTAATGTACAATTGTTAGGCATGGGAACAGGGCTAATAGTTGCCCAGACCTACCAAGAATGATAAGACCTTTATAGAAGAAAAAAAAGCCATGTTGAAAAATTGATGTCAAAATATTTAAAAAAAAATAAGTTATGCATAAAAGTTGAAAAAACATGCAATAAAACTAAGTCAGAAAAAATATATTCAGTTTAGTTTGGACTTTGGCCCCAGTAGTGTGCAGTCCATTTACTGGTAAGTGGGAGAATTGGGGGAGAGGGTTGACAGGGTGATAGAGGGAGAAGTCAGGGTGGATGATGGAAGCAGTTGGGGAAAACCTAATGAATTTTTTTGTTAGTAGTTAAATTGGCAGGGGAAAAGATAATGAAACAATGCTTTTATTTTTACTGGTTTATTTGACAATATTAAATGACTAAGTGGGATGGTTTCTTTTTGGACAGATATAATGGCGTGGGGAGATGATATAGGTGGGTAGCATGGGTACTAAAAGGGTGGTAAAGGGTGGGGTTTACTTTAAGATAATGACAGGCCCAGCTTGGGCACCCCAGTAGTTAGATGTATTAGGGCCAGCCATGGGGCTTTGATGTCCCAGTGGCTAAAGTGCAAAGAATTAAAGTATAAAGTAATGGCAATAGGGATTGGGCAACCCAGTGGCCAAATGAATAGGGACCACAGTAGCTGGGCGGGGCCTGCTTAAGGGCCATGGGGCTGGGGCAGTCTTGTGACCAAAGAAAAGAAGGAGGTTGTTTTCTTAATATGAATCATGAAAATAAATGTTTCTTTTTACATTTTGGTTGTACCGTGGCTATTTGGGGTCCAACTGATACAAAATTGTCATGGTTGTCATATCAGCATTACATTACCAAAAACAAATTTTTCAGGTGCAGTAACAAAATTACAATTATGTGTCCATGAAGAGGGTTACGGATATGCCAACTGTAAAATATAGAGTCAGCTGGTTTCAACTGTTCAAGCTATGGCCCAAAAGTTAAACAAGTATCCTTTTTATACCTTATAAATCCAGTGCTATCGCAGAAAAAAAGTCTTACGAATGTGCTATTCAGAAAATGCACTGCTCATGTGTGAAAACAACATTTGTAAATGTTAATTTAAAAACAGAACATTTTCCATTGAAACCACCTATCATAGGTACTGCCTAGGATCAAACTCTAACAAACCTTGAAGTTTCAAGTTTCAGCTGTCATACATTTTTGAGCAACAGGTGGGCAAAAAAAGGTCTTCATTTAGCAATTTGCATGTATTTTCATCCTTTTAGAACTTTTAAACCACTAAACTAATCGTTATCAGCATTTCAATCTATGGAGATCCTGTGCTGCCCATTAAAACAAAATAATGAAAAATGCAGTTTTTGACATCACTTTGTATTGTGGTGCAGTTACATATACTGTTCCTTGATCATTTGGTGGTGTGAACATCGTTTCTGAAAATATGTACTTTATAAACAGCTGCAAATAAGAAATGATTTCCTTTCTTCTTCATTCCCAGCACATCTACAGACTAAAAAACAGATACAGTAGAGGTACATAAGAACTTACTGTAATAGTAGAGTTTTGAGAGAAGCTCTTGCAGCAGGTCACACTGGTAGGACTAAACCGTCAGGTGCCTGGACCGCATGGAAAACTTCTAGCTAACAGTCTACCATGGGTGACCACCCACCACCGACATCAATCAGCTGACATCAGTCTAGCCTTTAAAAGTGAGTGGTCCCCCACACTGCCAGTACCTCAGTTCTCCTGCTGGAGACCCCATACAGACACCTAATGGATAACTGAGGAGGTTTCCCAAGAGCCAAAAGAAAGGCTGAAGAAGTGCAAGAGAAAAAGAGTAGCAGGGGGAACGAGGAAGGGAAAGCAGTGCCTGCTGCAAGAGCTTTTCTAGAAGATCTACTGTTTCGGTAACTTCTTACGTAACTATACTGTCTTACTTCGAGGAAGGCTCTTGAAGCAGGCCTCACTGGTAGGACTGATTCCCAAGCAGTACCGGGTATCACCAGGAGAACAACACTAGGAAGAGGTTTTTTACAGATCAGCAGCCAATAGCTCAGGAGAGAAGGCCCTGAAGAACTGCTAGGCCAAAACTGGCACTGCGCTGAGAGGCGATGACCTAAATGTAATGCTTGGTAAAGGTATGGACAGAACTCCTGGTGGCAGCTGCACAGATGTCTGTAGCAGACACATTTCTGAAGCAAGCTGTGGAGGCAGCCATACCTCTAGTGGAATGGACCTTCACCACTCCCTGAAGGGGCTTGTTTTAGTTATGGTAGCAATAAACAATGCAGTTTGCTATCCACTTAGACAAACACTGTTTGGAAAGAGAAACACCCTCTTTTTTGGGGTGAATGAAACAGGCAACTGGTCAAATTTTCTGAAAGACTTTGTGAAAATCACGCAGTATCGCAAAATCCTATGTACATCCAAAGTATGGAGCAAGGCCCCCTGCTGATTAGAATACTCAGAAAAATAAATTGGAAGGTGGACAGATTGATTCAAAATAAACTCCAACACCACCTTAGGTAAAATCTTAGGAACAGTACGCAAAGGCAACCTGTCTTTACGAAAGAACAAACAAGGCTCCTTATAGATAAGAGCCTGTAGCTCGTAAATCCTTCGAGCAGAAGTAACAGCAACTAAAAAGAGCAGCTCACAACTCACAGCTGGTTCAAAGGGAGGTAAACTGAGTTTCTCCAAGAAAAGTTGAGTTCCCAGGGATGGACTCGGTCCCAAATGGGAGGTTTCATATGCAAAATATCCTGCAAGAATGTGTGGGACACTTCAATCTGGGCAGCAGTTTTGCCCTCAATAGGTGCATGGGTACGCAGAGATGGTGGAAAGGTGCACCTTGAGTGAGGAGTACCCCAAGCCTGAATCTGAAAGGGAAAAAAGGTATTCCAGCACCTCATTCACCTGGCAGATGAAAGAATCTAAATGGCGAGCAGCAGCCCAAAAGGTGAAACGCTTCCACTTCATAGCATAAGTGACTCTGGTGGAGCGTTTCCTCGCATCCACCAGGACATCTGTGACCCTAGAGGACACCCCAAAGCAAGCAATAACTAGGTCCACAGGAGCTGCATATGGAGATGCAGAGACTTTAAGTACAGATGGACCAAGGTGGCCTGGTCCTGGGAGAGAAAGTCAGTGAATAGAGATAAGGGTACCATTGTTTCCACCCGCTAGCTGTTGCAACAGGAGAAACTAAATAAGCCATGGCCAAAAGGGTGCTATGACAATCATCTCTGCCCCTTCCAACTGTAGCTTTAGCAGAACCCTCTGTAGGACTGGGAAGGGAGTAAAGGCATACAGAAACCTCCCCTTCCAAGAGAGGGACAATGTGTCTCACCAGAGAACTCCAGGCCTAGGATTCAAAGAGCAGAAATGTGGCAATTTTGCATTGAGTGGGGAGGCAAAGAAGTCCAACTCTGGATGGCCCCACCTGTCGAAGAGATCTTTGACTACCAAGGTTAGAAGCTCCCACTCATGAGCCTGCAACCTGGAGTGGCTGAAATTGTCAGCCAAGACATTTTGAATGCACATATACAGATAAAAGCTCCAGATCATGCTTGATGGCCCAATAACAGACTCTTAGTGCCTCCCGACAGAGGGGTAAAAATGGGTCACCCCCACTAGTTGATGTAATACACCACACACATGTTGTCCATCTGCACCAGCAGCGAACAAGGGAGAAGATGAGTCTGGAAGTCCTGCAGAGCATAAAGGACCACCCATATCTCCAGGACAATCATATGGAGACCCTGTTCTATGACAGTCCTGTACCCTGGGTTTAGTGATCGGCCAGATGAGCACCCCATCCCAGGCTGGATGTGTCTGTTGTGAGAATCTGAGAGGGGGTCAAAGCCTGAAAGGGGACCCCCCGAAGGAGGTTTTTCAGCCACTCATCCAGGTAGGGAACACATAGAAGCCCTGCCTCCTCAATGCAGCCTCCACTACTGCCAGGCATTTGGTAAACACTCAGAGGGGAAAGAAAGGCCAAGAGGGAGGGCCTGGAATTGAAAATGGTCTCTATGAAAGTGGAAGTGGAGGAAGCGACAATGGGCAGGAAATCTCTGGATGTGCAGATAAGCATCTTGCATGTCCAGGGAGCAAAGCCAGTCCTCCTGGTACAAAACGGAAGAACAGCTCTTGGTGAATGGCCATCCAGAAGCACTTGTACTCAATGACAGATTCAGATAGCTTAGGTCCAGGATGGGCTGAAGATCCCCAGTCTTTTTGGGGATGAGGAAGAAGTGGGAGAAAAAAACCCTTCCACACTGAGCCGGAGGGATGGGCTCTCTATGGCTCTTGTTTGAAGAACAGCCTGAATTTCCTTCCAAACCAGAGACAGATATACAGGAGGTTAAGTGGAGATTATAGGGGGATTTTCTGGAGGCCAATCCAGAAACTCCAGAGTGTGACCATGATCTGTGATCTGAAGCACCCAGTTGTCCGTGGTCCTCCTCCCACCCTTCTTGACTAAGAAGTCAGAAGGTGAGGGCAGGTGTAGATTGCAGGCCACAGGGGCCCTGGGGTCTCTGGCGGTGGCAGCAGCAGTGGCCTTATGCTTGTGCTGATCCTTGGCAGGCTGCTTCCGAGATTACTTATGTGAGGAACTGATGTTGGCCTGCTGTAGGCTGAGTGTGATAGAGCAAATGGACCAACATAATGGCCCACCCTAACTCCTGCAGGGTGGAAATAACATCCTGGATATCCCCTCCGAAATGGACCAATCCCCAAAAGGAGTGACCAAAATGCTGACTTGCACATCCATAGCAAAGCTGGATATCTGGAGCCAAGAATGCCACAGAAGACAGCCCCAGCAGCTGGCCCATGCTTGGAGACATCCACAGTATCTTAAGCAGCCCAGAGGACATGATTGCTAATGTCCGAGCCTGATTTCATGAGTTGGGTGAGCTGCATCTAGGTGGGGTCCTCTGTCAAGGTCTGCACCAGATCTCTGGCTTTGTCGCAAAGAACATTTTGATATTTTTATTTATTTTATTTACTTAGTTTTTGTTGATCGGGTAAATGCACTAGACAAACCCTGCCTATTTTCAGGCACGACCTGGGGAAGGGGATACAAATGAATGCCAACTGACCTTGAACCAGATTAAGCTGCTGGTGGTATTTTTTTTTTTCAGTGAATGAGGGAAATTTGACCAGGACACCGGGAAAATTCCCCTACTCTTTTAGTAGGGATGGGATGGGGCTTACATGCATGTACGGATTATTTCTGATTTCAAGTTCATGTATGTTATCATGCTTGTTTTCTGTTGTTTGTGTCTTGCTCTCTGTTTTGCATGCTGTAACACTTCTGTATATTGTGTTTTCAGTTTTTGAAAATTCCCCTACTTTTTTAGTGGGGCTGGGAAGGGGGCTATGTACTTATGTGCAATATTTTTTGTTTGATGTTAATGTATGCTGCGCTACTTTTTTCTGTCTCCTTTGATTATGATTGTGCATGATGTACTACAATTGTTTTGTATGTTTTGTTTTAAGTTTTGAATAAAAAATTCCCCTACTCTTTTTGATAAGTGCCATGGGATCTTTAACATCCACCTGAACTACCACCAATTCAGGCAGATGGGACCTCGGTTTAATGTCTCATCCGAAAGACGGCACCTTAGAAGTGCAGCACCCTTCTCATGCTGTACTACAGTGTCAGTACTGGGATATTAACCCAAGTGCCAGATGTGGGAACAGAACCCAGAGCCCTCTAATTTCCCAGCATCAGAGGCGAGTGTGCTACCTACTGAGCCACTGACACTGCCTTGGACCATGTGTGTCTGATAACTCAAGGCCCAGATAGCCAGGGGTAGTAGAGAAGAACAAATGTTTGTCCAGGTGATCCAGCTGTCTGGACTCCTGGATCAGAGGAAGGTTACTAAGGTGGTTGGGCTTCTTAGTACCATCATGTGCCACATTAATTTCCATGGAATATACCTTAGGGGGACCCTCTTAAATGGGTTTGCCAGCTGGGGTATGGTAAAGATGGTCCGCCTTCTTAGGCAGAGGAGGGGTGGTAGATTGGTGGCTCCATGACACTCTAGTGATGTCCTCATAGGATTCAATCAAAGGGGGCACCACTACAGGGATGGCATCCAACAATGGGAGGTAGATGGCAAGACGGCGCCTCTCTGGGTCCTGCTTCTCTGTCTCCCAGCTCATGATGGACTGGATGTGGTGCATGACATCCATGAAAGATGGAACATTGGGGGGACTTTGGTACTTCCTTTGGAGGATCATCCCCATCTGAGGACTTCCTGGGGAGCAGTAAGATCCCAAAGAAATTGATTCATCCTCAAAAGACTTAATATCTGGGACAAATGCCTGAGGCTGGCGTCACCCCTGCGAGAGCCTGAGCTGATGTCAGGCCAAGCCCCAGAGACCCCCGATGTGCAGGGTTCACTTGGCCTATCCCAGTCTGGGTTCTGGGGTGGGAGTCTTGGGGAGGAAGAAAGGGAGATGCCAGAGGCAGCCCTTGAGGGGTTGGGGTCTGCCTCTGGATGAAAGACCACCACACCAAGAAAAGGGTGCTATAATCCATCTTTGGGATGGCACATTGTATACCAGTGGAAAAGGATAAGATAGCACTGGGTAAGTGTATGATGACAGAGGAGCCTGAGTAGGGTACCCAGGCATAGGGCCACCCAGTGCCAGCTGAGGATCCAGTGTCAAACTAACAGGCGTCAGCTGCAGCGCAGGTTGCAGCAGGGGTGGCAATTGGGTTGGACCCATGGGCTGGGGCTGCAGCAGCACTGGCAATGGCCCAGTAGGCATTGGCCTTGAACATCCAGGGGAAGGATCCATCAGCACTGGCCTAGCCAGAGAAACAGGCAACTGAAGAGAAGGAGACCCCTGAGGCAAAGGTAGAGGCAGCACTGGAGAGGAGGTGATGGCAGCAGCCTGCTGTGGGCATTGCCTGAAAGGACTTGATGTCAGTCCCAGAAGTAGGAACCAACAAAGGCAACACCATGGCCAGGGGGGTGGACTGTTATGGAACTGATGCCTAAGGAACCAATAATGGCAAAACCACATGTCTGAGAACCCATGGAAAACATGGGCCTGAGCATCATGGGCTGGGGAGCAGGAGTTGAAATCAAATCCCCAAAGAGATGCCACCAGAGATAGAAATAAGGGTAGATGGTAGAGCCACTGGGAGTCTGGAGGAAGAGAGGGCTGGCAGGACTGATCCCATGTTGGAGGATGACCTGGTCACCGCTGATGGTTTGTGGGGTGACTGCAATTGGGAAGCTGACCAGGCCAGTCCCAGTGTTTGTCCTGGTGCTTGTATTCCTGGATTTCTCTCTTTCTGAGAAGATGAGGAGGCCCTGTAAGACTATACCAGCTAGGCTGAAGAGCTGCTGGTCTGCAGCTCCTTCTCCTTTGCAACCAACTTCTGTTTTTTAAAAAGCGGATCTCCAGAGTTTTTAAATGATATCTCCAAGTGGCCTGGTTGAAGTTTTGGCAAAACTGGCAGTCTTCGGTGTTGCGGCTATGGCCTAGGCAGATGAGACTTGCAGAGTGGCCGTCCTTTTCAGGGATCAATTTGCCACAGGCACACGTCAAGAAGAAATCAGAAGATGAGGCAAGTGGAGAAGACATAAACTCATCAAGGAAAACACTGAAAATTCAATGTTTGGAACTTAGAAAGAATGAAAAAATAAAAAAGCATGGCAAGTGCGGAATAATGTCAGTTGACTGTAGCTGCAGCATCCACTGAGGTCTAACTTGTGTTGGTCAATGGTGGCAAAAAGCTGATGTAGGTGTGGTGGACCACACACCCTTATAGGCTAGGCTGATGTCAGTTCACTGACATTGACAGTAGGCAGTCCACCATGGTAGACTGCTAGCTAGAAGTTTTCTGTGTGGTCCTGGCACCTGACGGCTTAGTTCTACTAGTGTGGCCTGCTGCAAGAGCCTTCCTAGAAGTAAGATCAATTGTTCCAGCAAGCTAATTTAATGATGTACTTTTAGCATATGTAATACGTATTGTGTTATTATTTTGATATTACTTTTCCTAACCTTTGTATCATCCTGTTTTTTGTTGTACAGTACTGAATGTGTAAACTCTCATGTACTGCTGCTGATGCTGTTTCTGCCACCACTCTAGGTTAAGTGACCAGGTGATATCTGGAAATGGGTAATACAGCATCTCACTCTACTTTCCTAGAAAATGTTTTCTAAGCAAAACATAAATTAGTAGTTTAACATCTCTAACACTGAATAAAATTAGATATATTGGTTAGGGTTTGCATGAAGAGAGGACCTTATGTTATCTATCCTGTGCCTCAGTAAAATGTAAAAGTAGCTTCCTTACTTTTGATGCTCCTAAAGGGATTTTGATTGGCACTCCATATTATGGTTTAGTGGAGCATTTATTAAGCTCAATGAGGCTCCTGGGTATAGCACTTGCAGTTCTCGAAAAGTGTTTTATGTGTCTCCAGCTGTCAGCCAAAGTAGCAAGGGAGAATTTTAGTGAGATATTCCCCATTAATAATGTTACAGTTTGCTTAGAGTTCCATTCGTTGCTGGCTTTGCTGCTGCTATGTTAACCTGTCACAGTCTTGCAGAACTCTCATGAGCACAGCAAGTTTACATTTCTACAGTTAATACTTACACATAATGACAGGGTTGCACTAGCAGGTTCTGATTGGCAGTTTATTTGGCATGATAGTGAAAGATGAGATTTGAATTGTGGGATATATGGACTTTATTGAAGCATACAACAGTTTATTAAAATTAGTTTATTCGGCATGATAGCAAGAAATGGTATTTGAACTGTGGGATATATGGATGTTATTGAAGAATACAGCAGTTTACTACAATGTTTCCTGTCCCTTAAAAATACAGGCAGCATAAAATGAGTCTGATGTCTCTTAAAGGAAACAAAATCCCAGTTGTTCACAAATGTTAATATAATTGTTCATTTTAACCACAGTGAACTATTCTGTGTATCTGTTTTGACACCTACTAGTCTTATCCTTTTTCAACATCCCTTTTGAAAGCAGCCATTGTCCTGCTCAATATTTATTTTTTAAATAGCTGGCAGTTCCAGTACCAAAGACATCAGCTGAACTGAAGCCTACAATGAAGATTTCACAAACAAATAAACAAACAGATACATACATAAAGAAATATTTGGTAGCAACTGGCGGCATTGAAAAGGTACCCTAAATATGGAAAATAAAACATGATAAAAATATGATTACTGCAAACCAAACACTAGATGGACTTCCGGTGCAGCATCTGACTGCATGGCAGTGCTCTAGCTGAGCTCCATACCTCCCGCGCCCAAACGTTCTCAGTTTAGCCATTTTTCACTGCAATTTCAGGTAACCAAGAGGGTCAATACATGGCTAAGCATCAACTAAAAGAGGGTTCTAGTCATTTTGCCAGTTTGCCGGTCGATCCAGAAATTTCAGATCATGAGGCCTCCGATTCGAGTACATCCACATGCTCACGCCCTGCTGGGACTGCTACCTCTTTAGAAAATCAGGGAAACCTAAATGGAAAGCCAAACTAGATATGGATGACAAGCTAGATAAGATACTGGGCAAATTGAAAGAGATTAAATTGGACTTCAGAGAATTTAAGAAAGACCAGGAGCAAGCGAGGGCAGACATCACAGAATTACAACAAAAAGTGGGGACACTGGAGGAGATACAAACGGAACAAACAGAGGCAATAGAGGGTTGTCAGGCCACAATCTCACAGCTCATCAATATTTGCCATGCTTTAGGAGAGAGAGAAGAAGATGCAGAAAACAGGCACAGGAGAAGAAACATCAGAATATATGGGCTGGCTGAGAGAAATAAAGGGGACCATATGGAGAAATTCATAGCAGTACAGTTACAGGAGCTACTGAATTTGGACACAAATAGAAACATAGAAACATAGAAGTTGACGGCAGATAAGGACCGAAAGGCCCATCCAGTCTGCCCATTTCTTTTTCTACCTTATAAATGTGCCATCGGCCTTTGCTCTGTCAGTGACCTATCTATTCATAGTCATTTGTATTGCTCCCTTATGCCTATCCCATGCCTGTTTGAAGCCCTGCACTGTATTCATAGCCACCACTTCTTGTGGTAAGCCATTCCATGCATCTACCACCCTTTCTGTGAAAAAGAATTTCCTCACATTTCCCCTTAATCGGCCTCCCTCTAATCTCATGCTGTGTCTTCTTGTCCTGCTATTTTCTTAGATTTAAACATGTTAGACTCTTTCACCTGTTTATGCCCTTAAGGTGTTTAAATGTCTCGATCATATCACCTCTCTCCCTCCTTTGCTCAAGGGTATACATATTGAGCTCAGTTAATCTGTCCTCATATGTCTTCTGATGCAGTCCTGCACCATTTTGGTTGCCCTTCTCTGGACTGCCTCAATTTGGTTAATGTCCTTGTGAAGGTGTGGCCTCCAATACTGCTGCAGTACTCCAGATGGGCCCTAACCAATGTCTTATACAGAGGGTTATTACCTCCCTCTTACGACTTGTGATACCCCTACTAATACCCTAACACCCCCTAGCCTTACCTACTGCTCTAGAGGTCTGCTTGGATGATTTTAGGTCATCAGTGATGATGATGCCCAAGTCTCTTTCTTCCTTTGTGACTGCTAGCAACTCCCCTCCCAGCCTATAAGTGGCTTCAGGGTTTCTCTTCCCTATGTGCATGATTTTGCACTTCTTTGCATTAAATCCCAGTTGCCACAAATCTGGATTTAGAAATATAATGCACCCACAGAGCCTTAGGCCCCAAGTCTACTCAACCAGAAGCGTGCCCTCACTCAATAATTGTCCGATTCTTGCGCTACACTACAAAGGAAATTGTCCTAAAAAAAAGCTGGGGCTTTGGGGAAAATATATTATGCTGATGTGAGACTGTTTTTGGGCAATGATTATGCTTCTGCCATAATTCAAAGACGCAGAGAGTATATCCTCTTTTTCACGGCTTTGAGAGGTTTAAAATTGAAATTCAGGACACCTTACCCAGTGAAATTGGTCATCCAGTTCCCAAATGGTCAGCAAAATTACAATACTGCAGCTGAGCCCTGGTCAGATTTAAAACATAGAGAGTATAAACTGCCCACGAGGATGGCTTTGCCACAGAGATTTAATTTGGTGGGGATACCACCGCAAAGATCCATCCCTAAGGATGCTGAATCACAGCAGGTGACTTTGAATTCCATTAAGCAACTTCTCCGGCAATTTGTGAGGGGCAACTAATGAATGGACAGTCCAGAGGGTCATCTGTAAGCCATAATGAAGTAAGGCAGGACTCTGGGGTTTTCTGGTGGGGAGGCTGTCTGCGGGGGCTCTGAGGGCTTCTGGAGGGGCTGGGTTCTGGACCTTCCCGGAGTGCAGGTGTGGCACCCTGGCCTTATGGATCTCCCATATCATATTTTGGGCTTTGGGGAGGAGCTGGCATACTCTGTTGGGGAGATTGCCTGTCTGACATATCTTAAAGAATGAATCTGGGCTTATATAGGCTGCAGGGCATAAAGCAAGTTTGCAGGCTTCCTATGAGATGCTGATTTATTAATTGGTATTGCATGGGAAAGGTTGCCCTTACAAATGGGACAAGAGAGGCCACAGTTTGTGGGGGAGTAGTCTCCCTGGGCAGGGGCCCTCATGACCCTGAGTTCTTATAATGTTTTGGCCCAGGCCTAGGCCCATGGAGATGCACGGATATATCATATAGCTAAGCTAATATCAAGAACCTATCCAGGTGTTGCTGGTAGTCTGATCTCAGGGCATGGCCTCCTCATTATGACAGGGTGCTTATTTCTCTTTGATGAGTATCAGCGCTAGGTAAGGACAATGGGTTCTCCCTTCCAGTGGACAGCTGGCTTTAAGCCCAGATGACTTTGAAGAATTATGACCCTTACTGGGTTGAGATGGAGCTCTTGGGAAGGTGGTGGGTGCATAGACCTGTGCTCGGGGTGAGGTCTGGGGTGGGTTCCCACTCCTGGCAGTGGGGGGGCCATTTGTGCGGTACCCCTCCCCAGTGTGGCCCCCCATGGTGGTCCTAGCTGGAGGGGAACTCAGCCTCATTTTCAGTTAGCTGCCTCAGCATACCAGAGACTATAAAACCTTTCTTGCCGGGGAAATGAGCCCTGTTCAGAGAGACCTGCAGACTCTTTGTGTTGGCAGTAAAAAGAAGGACTGGCATATTAGTCATAAAAACTGTGGACTATCTGTTATTAAAATGGTACTTCTGGTTCTAAGTTGCCACAGAAGCTCAGAACCCCAAGACTTTGTTGGCAGGCAGACCGGGAGGTGTTAAAAGACATTAATGAATTGGACTCGAACTGCACCATTCAATTTATGTTTAGACAGTTACTGCTTCTACATTATTATTTTATTTTTCACTGTTTATGTTGTCTCTAGGTGTTTTCTGCCAATATTTTGTTTCAGAGTTTTGGGGTGCCCTGTTCCCCGGGTAGCAACTTATCTTTTGAGCTGCAATTCCCAAGACAGCCCCTAAGGAGAGGGCAGATATCCAGGAGGTTAGCCCGGATTGTGGAAGTCAATTTTGTATTGCATATAGTTTATGATATCTTAGTCTTTCTTCCTCAAGAAGATTTCATTAAGGAAATTTGTAGATAGTTATATATTCTTAAAAAATAAGGTCCATATGGGAACATATGAGAGAGAGATATATGTATACAGAGACAGTTCGGGTGGGGTGGTAGTACATGGGAGAAAATGTTTAATTTTAGTGAGGAACAATTTAATGATGGTGACTACTGTATATTATCGGGTATAGCCCATTACCAAGATATAAGGATAATGTCCCAGATTGTAAATAGCTTGAGTGGTCCAATTAAGAGAGGGAAAATAATGTCATTTCTAAGGAAGTTCCATCCTCAAATGATACTATTACAGAAGACCCATAAGAATTCTGCTGAGCACCAAAAATAACCAAATTTGGCATGGCCACGGTTAACGGTAACAACTAGCTCTCATAGATCTATTAGAAGGAGGGGTATTGCCATCTTAATTCCAAGGTATTTAGCATTTCAGTTACATGACTCCTTTTCTAATAGAGAGGGTACTTTGGCGATGGTAAGGGGAACATGGTGGGGGGGTGCCATATACAATGGCCAGCCTATATATCCCATCGGGGGCTGAGCCCACACAGGTACAAAGTTTATTTGAGAAAATGATACAATTCAAAATAAGGACCATATTGGTGGGAGGAGATATGAATTTATTAATGGATCCAGGCAGGGATAGTGCTAAACCAAACCCCCCAAGATCCACAAAAGGCCAGTAACATGACAGAAAGTTGGTATAAGATCTGGGCCTCATTGATATCTGGAGGCACCAACACGGAAGAGACAGATACTATACCCACTACACAGCAGCACATGGTTCATATTCCAGGATTGATTGTTTTTTGATCCAGCCGAACATAGAGATCAGGTAAAAGAGATTTGGATACTGTCAATTATTCTGTCAGCTCATGCTCCTATAGTACTAGACATACAAACAGAAGTAGACATGGGCCCAGGTCAGTGGCGCTTTAATACTTTTCTCCTTAGACACAAGGATTATATTAAATTAATATAGCAACGGATACCAGAAATAATTAGCCAAAACAAGACATGTGAGGTATCTCCAGGCATATTATGGCATACTCTGAAAGCGGTGGTAAAGGGAGACACCATCAAGTTTGCCTCTCAGGTTAAGAAAAAAACCGGAACAACAGCGGGTGGAACTGGAGGTGGAACTTCAGTTTTGGCAAGCTGCACATATACAGGGAGATAAGTCAGCTCAACCTCAATTGAGCTCTATTAAAGCCAAACTTCAGGAGCTTTTACAATATAAAATAGAACAAGCTTTACTACCCCTAAAACAGAGATATTATGAAGGGGGAGCTAAAACCTCCAAAGTACTAGACTTTCAGCTTAGGGCCCAGAGGAACAGTGGACATATTACACAGTTAAGACACCCACAAAGCACAGATCTTATTCAAGATGAAAGATATTTTGGAAGGTTTTAAGAGTTTTTATGAGACTTTATGTTCTCAGGAGACTGCGCCAGAAGAAGAGAGATATATAAGTTTCTTTCAAGCCATTACCCTCCCCCATCTTACTACGGAACAGAAAGATAGGTTATTACAATCAACTATCCCACAAGAAATCAGGGCAGTTATCAAGAAGGCTAAAACAGGTAAAAGCCCGGGTATGGACGGGTTGCCCTCTGAATTTTATAAAGCATTCATGAAGGAGCTTATACCTCCATTATGATCAGTATTTTGAGTGCTTCAGACAGATGACACACCCCATCCCCCCTCCTAGCAAAATGCAAATATTTCCACTATCTTAAAACCCGATAAAGACCACCTTAATTGTGAGTCCTACAGGCCTGTCTCAGTACTCATTCAAGACTATAAATTTTTTGCAAGTATATTGGCTCATTGACTGGAAAATATATTGCCAACATTAATTAACAAGGACCAGACAGGGTTTATTTCTAATCGTAGAACTACAGATAATATTAAAAGAACCCTATATCTACTAGAGAAATAGTTGACTTCCCATTACCCTTTATTCTGTTGAGCATGGACACCCAAAAAGCTTTTGATCGTGTTTCTTGGACGTTTTTGCATTCTGTTATAAGGAGCTCGGTTCCCCCCTGAATTCGATAGATTAATTGAAATTCTATATACATCCCCCCCAGGCAGTAGTGAAAGCCAATGGTTCCTTCTCTTACTGTTTTTGTCTGGCAAGAGGTACAAGGCAGGGGTACCCACTTTCTCTTCTTTTATTTGCCCTTTATGTGGAACCCATAGCACACAGTTAATAAGGATGGATGAGACAATAACTGGTTTTGAAATACATGGGACAGTTCATAAGGCAGCTTTCTATGCTGACTTGCTTATCTATTTAACAAACCCCACAACCTCCCTTCCCAGACTTTTTGAGAGGCTAACTGAAATAGAAGCATTGTCAGGCTATAAGCTGAATACGTCTAAGACAGAAGTTCTCAGATGGCAATTTGAGCCCTCTGAGGGTCTGAGGGATAGTCTCCCCCTTAGATCGAATACTAAAAAATGTAGGTATCTGGGTACCCAAATCCTCAGGGACCTGGGACATCTCTGTGAGGTAAATTTCCACCCTATAACTAAGCAACTGAAGACCGAACTACAGAGGTGGCAGGTCCTTCCTATCCCTCTATCTCAAAGGGTAGACTCTATAAAAATGACAATCCTCCCGTTTTTTATACTTATTTTTGAATCTCCCAATTCCAATCCCTGCTATAGAGTTTAAAAAATGGGATAAGATGATTTCTGCTTATCTATGGTAAGGGAAAAGGCCCAGAAAGGCACTAGGGCTGTTACAGTTATCAAAAATTAAAGCAGGCCTAGCCCTGCCACACTTACAATCATATTATTAGGTGGCCCACATTGCTCATGCCCTACAGTGGTGGAATTCGAACACAGATACGCACTGGAAGAGGATGACACTTCTGCAGAATGGACAAGGAATTGAGTTTATACTTAGGTCCCCTCCCCCTAGAAGAGGGCAAGATAAGAGAAAAAGTACATTCCAGATCCACAGTTCAGATTTTACAGATTTGTAGTTCAAAATTAGAGGACTCTCAAATAAGAGACTTAGCAGTGGCTCTGATTATCCTAGCCCTGGACAGCCTCTTCTCCATAGCTCAGCAGGACCCCACATTTGAAAACTGGAGGAGGAAAGGCCTAAGTCATATATTTCAATGGTTCAGTGCAGGAACGTTTGTCATCTTCCTTCAGATCCAGCAATCATACATCTCAACACCCCTCTTGGTCTGATCAGGAGTCCCACAAGGATCCATCCTGGGTCCTATGCTTTTCAGCATTTTCCTAAACAACCTCCCTTCATCTTGCTCAGAAAAAATCCTACTCCATGCTGACAATGCTGTCTTCTTCACCTCCCAGTCTGACCCCTCCTTTCTTCAGCTGCTACTACAAGAACGCTTCACTGATGTAGAGGCATGGTTTAAATCCCACAAGCTTATTCTTAACTACAGCAAAACCAAATCAATGCTGTTCCATGGTACCCACAGCAAACATAAAAACAGAGACCTCTCTATCTCAAACAGCAAAAAGGCCACCCTTGAACAAGAACATCTATTTAAATATCTTGGGGTGATTCTTGACCCAACTCTTGGATACTCTGAACATATCAACTAAGTAGCAAAAACTGAGAATACCCACATAGGCCTGCTCTATTGACATAAGAACTGCCTCATGGATGAAGCCCTAAGCACTGCCATTCACAGTTCAGTAAGCTCTATAACAGACTATGGGTTTGTGATCTACGGGTCTGCCACTGACACAGCTCTCCAATGCATCGCCACAGCACTAACCAAGGCATGTTGTCTCCAAACATCTGCAGACTGCCTTACACACACCTGTAAGATCTACAAACATGCAAAGTAGCTCCAACTATCTGGCAGAATTAAATATTAAACCTGCATCCTAGCAAAAAAGCAAACATTTGACCTACTACCCCCTGGATCACAGGCACTGCTGAGACCATATAGTGGCCCACGACAAACCAGGAATTCAAATAACCTCTCCTTCACTGTTCCCCTTTGCATGACTACCCAAGGCCAACAATCCTTCTTTTTCAGAGCCTCTTCCTGGTTCAACACCCTGCCAGCAGAACTTACCAGCAAAGCAACCCTGGGTACCTTTAAGCTCAGCCTGCATCAATACCTCATCCCCTGTGCCTCCTGCGACTGCTACGCCTAAATGGTTTATCCCCTCCACCCCCATACCCCACTTTTCCCTCCCGACTCCTTTCCTCCTACCCTACTCCCTCCACACGCACCTCCTCGCTGCCCCTGCCCCTGACCCACCCCGAATCCTTCTCTTTCTCCCTCTTTACACCAGCCTCTGGCCTTGCCTCCCTCTGTCGGATGGCTACCTATACAAATCCATATTGTTTAAATTGTTATAGAAGTGATTTGCACAATTGTGATGTTTTGGTAATTGACAAAGCCCTCTGGCTGCCATGTTTATTTTTGTTTTGCACAAAACCACTGCTTGTCCCAATGTTTCAAGTAACCTGACGTGGAACCTTTGTAAAACAGCCCTTGGCTCAAAGGTGTATCTGATTCCCTTAAATAAATAAATAAATACTCCCTGGGAAGAACCGATTTTCTTAGGTTTTTTCAGATTCAATACTATATACAACTGAAATATGGGCTGAACTGGCAGATGGCTGAAGCAAACCATCTGGTTCAAATAATGATAGAAACTAAAACTAGGCATATGACTGAACATATTGTTTTGGCCTTATATAAAGGCATGCAGCCTACTCAAAATAAATCATTAACAAAAATCCGGAAATCCTGGGAGGCGGACTTTGGCGAAGAAGTCTCAGAGTCTGACTGGGCTGGGATTTTTACTAATCTCCACAGGCCTACTACTTCTTGTATCTGGAAACAATATGGATGGAAATGTATGGTGAAGTTTTTTATAACTCCACATATCACAGTAAAGCATGACAGGCTGGGGAGGGGAGAGTGTTGGAGGCCATGCAAAGAGAGTACAGCTACACATAGCCATGTGTTCTGGACATGTCCAGTGCTCAAGGATTTTTGCGGTGTGGTGGAGAGCTCGGTGCGAGAGATGTTCCCTGAGATAGTTCAGTTTCCAATGGGACTGGTGCTCTTACACCAGTTCCCCCCAGAGATAAAGAGTGGGCATTCTAAAAGACTAGTAACTATACTCCTTTTAGCTGCTAAAAAATGATATCTAGAAAGTGGCTCACCCCTGGTTCCCCTAGGAGAAAAGAGTGGGAGGACCTGATTTATCAGATTTATGAGATGGAAAAAATTACAGCCAAGATTAATTCCAGAGAACAGAGAGCCAGATAAGTCTGCAATAGATGGTTATTATGGCTAATGTAATCTGGATGGGATATTACACCTTAGGGACCTGATGATTTCTACATATTTTCACCCAGGGAGGGTGGGAAGGGAGGATGGCAATATCCTTAATGTTCCCTTATATCACATAACTCTGTAAAATGTCCTTTCACTGCATCTCCCATGTTTTCAAATTGAGTGGATTCCAATGAATGAAACTATGTGTCCTCTATTTTATGGACTGTGTGTGTATCTTGGACCTCTGAAAAAATACAAGAATAAAAAAAGAAACAAAAAAAAAACAAACACTAGACAATACACTGGGGTTATGAAATAGGCTTTGCACAGGCCAAAGTTTTTAATTATATAAAAATATAAGCAACTGGGTTTATGTTCCCTTTCATATGGAATTAAGACACTTCTTCTCCCCAGTGTTTACAATAATAGGGACTTTCTTCATCCTATGTAGACTTCATTCTCACAGACATTTGTCATAATGTTAACCTTCCTGGCATTTTCAGTATACAGTAGAAACCCTGAAAATTGAACTGCCTTGTGTTGCAAACAATTTTATATATTATAAAATCAGTAATTTCATTTCAGGAAACAAAATTTGTTGAACCAACCTGTGTCAAATGAAAATATGAATGTAAAATGATTACTCAGTGTGCTGGCAGTATAGCCTAACATTTAGAGTAACAAACTGTGAGTGAGCTTGACCTGGGTTTGATTCCCACAACCTCAGCTTCTGTACTGTGTGATTCTAAACAAGTCACTTAACTTCCCCAGTGCTTACAGGTTACCCCTGAAATCAGGTACTTGTGCCTAGTGGGCCTTACCTGGTTACCATAATAAACAAGAAAAATATAACATTCAGGTTATGTTATAGTCATTCCCCCAAATTGAATTCCATGCAGTCTTTATTATAAAGCATTTGTTTTGGTGAAGGAAGGATACTGTATCTGTGTCTCATACACGATCTCATCTTCCTGTTTTCCCACCACCTATGACTTTTCTTCTTTTATGACACTGCAATCTTTTGCTATGGTAATGATTACAATATTACAAACAGGATTTGGAATTTGGAGGATGAAAAAGCAGTAGACCAAGATGAAATCTGAGATACAATACACAGATTCTGCTTTTTTGCAAATGTCACCAATAAAAAAGCAATTAGCAGAGGTAGATGCAGGAAAATAATGTATCATAAACTTAATTGCCATCAATCCCAGCTAAGGCACTTATTTATTGGGTTGGAATTACTGCTTAGGGGTTAGATTAATGAGCTGTGAATGAGTCTGGTGCATCCAGCAGATCTGGGGTTGACTTCCACAACCTCTACTTGCACACTGTGTTACTCTGAACAATTCACTTAACTTCCCCAGTGCTCCCGGGTTACCCCTATACTGTAAATAGCCATTCAGACAGTGGGTCTTACCTGGATGCCAGAGAATGAAAAAAAACTGCTGACTTGATTCTCAAACAATTTAGAATGTCACAAGCCCCGGATGCACCAAACACACGGTGCATGGGGCTTGCGGCAGTCTGTGGCCAGCAATCGGGATTCTCAATCCCTGAGACATTAGTACACCACATCTCATGAGTTAGACCAGCTTTTGTTGGTCTAAATTCACAGACCTTTTTACGGGGTGTGTGCCAAGTATTTCACGCAAGCCACAGTAAGAAAAGGTAGTGTCGCAAATGCACGCACCTTTAAGAATTGGGCACAAGCAGGGTTTGACACAGGGCTTGTGCAAGCCCTGCGCCAACCTCTGAGAATCAAGCCCTGTGTCTGAATATTATAATTTTAACAGCACTCTATAAACTAAAAATCATTTCACATCTGTAAAGCTGATTTCAAGGATTTATATTATCTGTATCTCCACTGTATATTCTTGCAGTTTGTCTGATCATGTAGCAACATTTTGGTTGTGGACTTGGTTGATCCTATAAATGTTAGAAATACAGAAGCATAGACTTTGTGAGCAGAAAGAGACAGGTAGACCCATGCAGTCCGTCCCTTCTCCCTGCCTGTTCCAACACCTCTAACCCTATTTGGTCACTGGCATCCCTTTCTTCTCTCATTACTCTATCTAATTTTCCCTTGTGCCTATCCCATGCATGCTTGAAGCTCCCCACAGTCTTTTCCCTCACTAATTCCTCTGGTAGGCTATTCCCAGTCATTCTCCACCCATTCTGTGAAGAAGTATTTCCTTTCATCTCTCTAAACTCCCCCACCTTAGCTTCATTGCAGGGAAAAATTAAATGTTGTATTCAGCCTAGGGGTCATGCCCAGTTAACAAATAAATACTTTGCAAACAAATATGCTAAAGTTTTATTACATTTTGTAAATTATTGTAATCCCAGATAGTAACTTTCAATGAAACAGAATTCATCTCACACATAAACATTACTTGTACTGCAGTGGCACCTGCCTGCATTATCAATACAACATGTTGCAAATTCAGATGCAAGCATTGTTGGCTTGGCAATGCCAGCCTTGTCAGTAAAACCTTTGTAAATTCCATATGTAATCCTTGTTGGATTGGCATTGTGACCCCACATGCTGTAATAGCCGAAATCCATTTGGCTTTAAATGAAGATTGAACAGTTTGTGTCTTCAGTCAGAAACATAATCTTCAGTGAATATCTTCATCTCTTTTACACATCAACACTAAATTTCCAGATTTGTTAATTGGCTTGTATATTTGAGAAACCAACATTGACTTGATGTCAGCAGTATGCTGTCACTGTATTCAATCACCAACATGATTTGCAGACTGAGGACAGTAACCTGAAGCTATGTTTGTCACTCAAAATAGAAACAGAAGAAAAAAATCATTAAAAGGGAACATTAATGAACAGTGCCCCGCATAGTTTCAAAATCCGACGAACGCTTTTTTAAATGAAGTAATTAGCTGACCTACAGCTGTCTGCAGTCTTGCGACATACTTCTCTTGGCCTGCATCACATAAATAATGGGTTACATTTTCAAAGGGCTCCTTAAACTGAAGGAAGCTGTGGCAAACTGCAGCTTGTTCTGGAACTCAATGCACCAGGGACCCTGCACCTGATTTTCCAACAGGAGGGGTCCCTGTGCCAAAGTTCCTGACACAGCCACAACTGCACCAATGCACCAAAACATGGCACATAGGAGGGGTTTGACAGGGCTGTGGTGCAACCCAGTGTTAGTGCCCTCAGGGAACCTGGCTGTCATAACCCCCTGGCAGGTGCCACAATGATGGCCTGGCATGAACCGGACGGGGGGGGGCAGGATGATATCACAGACACTGAGCTGAGTCTGCTAATACATCTGTTGTGCAACCCATTGGCAATGTGAAGAGTGCTAGGATAACCTCGGGTGGCACATCATGGTAGCATATGTCACATACAGTATCACCTACTGTGAAGGAGCCACCAGGATATTACACTTTAACATGTGGCACACAGTCCTTATAGGTAATGGTGGGCTTCTACAATGTCCAGCATGTTGTGTTGGGGGGGATGTGACTGGTGAAACATTGGCAAAGACATTACTGGTGGGTGGCACATGGGATGTTAGACTAGCCCTGGATAGTCTAAGCACAGAGGGTACCTGACCACTTTGACAATGCCATGTAAGGGGATGGTTCAGCAGGCCACTGGCACAAGCTTCTTTATGCCTTGGTGCACCTGGGTGAGTGGCACAAGCCACTTTGGTGCCCACTGGCCCCTTTTTGACACGTGCCTTATATGAAAATGTTGAATAATGCAAGGTGCAGTACAGTGAACCCCTTACATCATTTCTCTTTGATAAAACACCTTGTGTCATTCCTGATGTTTTGAAATTCAGGCCCCATAAATCTAGACTGGTGACTGCTTATGTCAGTGTAAGTGATTGCAAAACTGACTTAAACATGGCATGATGACTTCTGTTAAGTTTGCAGCATTTTGTGTTCTCCACTGTTGACCTCTCAAATTTACGTTATTTTCTATCTGCAAACATAGCATAGATGAGCAGTATCAGGTGCTAGAGACTCAATGTAAAGTAACTGCATGATCTCTGAGGCTGGTGTTGAGCTGCAGAGGGAAGGTGCAGCCTGTATCGGTTTCCTTGTTTTAATAATACATTTCTTTGTGTGTGGAATGTTTTTAATTTTTTATCATGTAAGTTATTGTCGATGTTCAGTGTTATGTTGGTGTCTCATCATGGCGAGATGGGGAGGAGACCCTTGTTGGCTGTTGAAAGAAAAAGCCAACACCACAGTTATTAACAACTGGCATTGGAAGGCAAAGGGTATTGAGGTGAAAAATACAAACAACTTCCTTACAGTGAGATGGTTTGCAACAGAGGGGATTCAGTGTTTCCAGCTGGATTTTGTTAATAGTTTGCATGCCAGAATAGGTGGAATTGCATGAATGGTAAAATCTGGCACAGCTGGAACATCATAACAAGTGTAAAGTGACATGTTTTAGTAATTCCAACTATTCTGTATTTTACTATTCACATAATCCTGTCCATTCCAGCATTCCAGTTATTACAAGAGCCCCTTTTGAGTTCTGCAACTAGTTCCTGCTTGGTATGAGAGACTGCTAGAATGGCAGAATGACTGAACTCCTGGAACTACTGAAATTCAGAACTTTGAAGGTTCTGTCAGTTCCAGGTGCACCAGATTTTATCCATTCCTGTGGTTGTCACCATCCCAGCCTTCCACTGATTCAGCACTCCACCATACCCCTTCCTATATTATGTTTAAAAGGATTTGTCTTCTCATAAATACTTAATCTAGCTAATAAATGTGTGTATACATTATGTAATCAGTCCACCCTATTGTCTACTTGGCAGGAAAAAATCAAATGGATATTTTAAACATGGTAAACTTGCTTGGCCATAATTTATTAAGATTTAGTTGACAAACTGTGAACCCAGTGTGTGTTAACCTCATTAGAAATTAGGTGCAGGATATTCAAAAAAGTCAGCATCATGCTAAAAGTGTTAGTGTTGCATTAATTGTGGTTTGCCCCAGGGAAGCAGGGAATCACTAAAAGTGCAATATTGCAGTGGACACTTAGCATGGCACTAACCCGTTAGCACTTGAGCACTACAGCATGCCAGGTGCTTATGCAAATCATATAAAATTACCTTGCACTCAGTTGGATTGGCATGTTCAAAGGTTGTGGAGGTTTTAACCAACTGTTAGAGCTGTACTAGATAATGCCTTCATAAATACAATCCTAGCCATGTGTAAAGTGATTCTACCCCCTTCCAGCACCAATGCCAGGGCTTGCATGTACTCACATACAGGATCCCCCATCTATATGCCTACTATTATTATTCTATTCAACTTATAATATTGTAATTTGGTATGGTAGGTAAAATTTCATGCACTAGCAATTAAGTTAAAGTGTGCATTCATATACTGTATATGCGACTGCTCGGTGGTGCACTGTGCATTAGAATGTATCCATGATGTGTGCAAGTGACTACAATGTCGGAACATTGTGATAAACATGTGTCCTATAGGAGAGAAGGACTGAGGCTGTTAACATATATAAAGGAAACATACAAGTAATAATGTAGTGCTATGGTATCCCATGGTTTGAGCGAATGAATTTGGGCAAAGCTGAAATAGTGAGTGAAAAACAGCCAGGGGAATCTTGGCAACCGTGTCTTTACAGCTCCAGTAAATGTGAGTGAATAAGGTTAGTACACCGAGCAGTGGGAGGGATCAGTAGAGTTAGTACTGATGAGTAGAAGAGGCATTTTGTGTGGTGCTGAAGTGTGTTGGTAGCATAGCACAGAAGTTTGGGTAAGTGTCTGCATGTGTTGAAGTACGGAGGAAGTTTGGGTTTGATTCCCAGAATGACCTCTTTGTGTAAGTATTTTTTTAATGGTGTTGTAGCCAACTACTGTCCCCCCACCATGTCAGATTTGACGTGTGCACCCCATCCTATGTTTCTCCCCTTCCCCAAGCTCAGCAGACCCTGGTGTTGATTATACTGTTTTACAGGGGATGCGAGGGGCAGAGCCCCTCAAAAAGAGGGGTGTTGGGGGGCAAAGCAGATGCATCTTTTCTGATTTGGTTGCTGTGAACTATTGCCGTCTGGCACCTGGTTTACTGTTTTGTGTAGATGTTCTGAAGTGAGTTTGCTGATTGTGGCTTTGCAGTTGTTTACTCACTGTTATTGTCATTGCTTTTCTTTTTTTTTTTGCTAAAATCAAACAGAACTGGTGCTATTATGCCCCGTACTGTGACCAACATGCCCTGAGAGTCTAGTGTTCCCCACACAGTACAGTTTATTCATCAATTGTCCATCAGTTATGTTATAAGTCATTTAAGTTACAAAAAACTCATTAATGCTCCAGTTATGGTCAAAGCAACAAAAGTTTGGAAATGAGGCATTAGGGTTTCCCTAACACCCCACCCTCCCAAACCAGGCAGGAGAGCAGGTGTGGGGTGTGCCTTGGGCTTCTAAAGCCTAACACTTAACCCATTCCATCTGTAAATAAGGTCAGATGTGTAGACTTTATGAGAATGGGGTGAGCCTTAGGCTGAAGAAGCCCAAGGCACACTCCACACCTGCTCCCTGCCTGGTTTGGAATGATGGGGGGTGTTATTGAAACCCTAATGCCTCATTTCACAACTCTTGTCACTTTGACCCTAACTGAAACATTAACAAAGTGTTTTGCAACTCATTTCCTTACTTTCTGAGATAGTATAATAGTATTTTTATTTAACTGTGGGAGTGCATGGTCATTTGGACCCTATGCTCCCATCCCTTTGTAGATGCGTATCTCCTGTGCCTCTATTTATAATACAACAGTGACCAAATTGTCAGCATAGCCTTCTTATTACCCCACCTCATTTACCCATTACAGAAAATTTTTGAATCCCTGCCAAAAGGTAATTCTGCACAACTTCAACACCATCCCGTGCAAAAATGGGTGCAAAAACACATGTTGGGCAGTATCTTAAAAATGACTGCTGTGACATACATGAGATGGGGTAATAAGAAGGCTATGTTGAAAATATGGGGTCAAAATATAACATTTCCAAAGTTATGAGCAGGCATAGCAAAATTGCAACAAATGGTCATAGCTTTGACATTTTTTCATATTTTGAACCCAAATTTTCAATAGTCCTCCTATGACCCAACCTCATAAACCCCATAGGTGAAAATTTGAAAATCTGTGCCAAAACACCATTCCAGGCAGCTGGTGCAATGACACATTTTAGACAGGATGTGAAAAATGACAGCTGTACTGTTCATGAGGTGGTATGAAAAAAATGGCTATGTTGAAAATCTGGAGTCAAAATATTAAAAATGACCAAAGTTATGTCTGTGTGTAGAAAAAGTTCAATGGATGCATGTAACATGGCTATTTATAGGAATTTTTTCACCAAATTTTCAACATGGCCTTTTTGGGACCCCACCACATGAACACTGGTGGTGAAATTACATTATTCAGTCCCAAAAGGTAATTTCATGCAGCAACTGTTAATTTACCTTCCAGGCATGATTAATGAAACCACAGTGGCAGTGTTCATGAGGTAGGGTCCTAAAAAGGCCATGTTGAAAATCTGGTGAAAAAATTAAAAAAAAAAAATGGTTATGAACATAAGTTCAAAACACCATTGTCATACAATATATGGCACTTACCTTTATTCCTCAGTTGGTGGTTTGGCTTTGAAGAGTGCAGACATGTCCCGGTCCACAGAAGATGACAGCCTATGATCTCCAATGGTAAGTATGGGGTAAGGGAGGATGTGGGGTGGTTGGTGCTCAGTGGGAGGGTAAGGATGGGAGAGGGAGATGACTAGACGATGTGGGACCATTTTCTTTTTTTGTTGACTGCATTGTAAATATTATGATTTAGTGGTATTTCTGCTGAGTAGCTAAGTTTTTCTCTTTGGACTCCCTGTTATAATTAAATGTCCCATTGATTCCTGATTGTTGTCTGCATTTTCTTTAGTTTGCAATAAACTGTATCTTTCTCAGCTATACATAATCTCCTCATCTCTTCAGTTTCCCACTCTCACCAACCTAGGTAACACTAAATATCTCAGAAAAAAAAAACCTTTAATAAATAAAACTAAGTAAATTAAATAGTAAAATGAATAAGCTGGCACTGTGAGTTGAATGGGAGGCAGTGGGGGAGCTTGAGCGTGAGAGGGCAAGTGGTACAGTAGGTGCGAGCAGCTGTGGTAATGTTGTGCTGACACAGAAAAGAGAAGTAAAATCTGTCTTGATCAGACACACTCACAAGCATTAAGTCCCTTCATGTCCCCACACACAGTATGGTATCTCTACCGCTGCAGCTTGCTGCTGATAATATCCAACCCTAACTTCAAGCCCTGGCTCACCTCAGCTCACATCACCATGAACTGTTGATCTTCACTTGTTCTCCTTGCTCTTCTCAGTTGCTCACTCACTCTTGCCCTTCTATGTAAAAAACTCAGAAAACCAATAATAATAAAACCAAGTATAATAAATAATAAATACAATAGTAACTGGCGCTGTGAGTTGAGTGGGAGATCATAGGGGAGCATGAGTGCCAGCGGGCTTGTTGTAGGTGTGAGAGGCTGAGGTGGTGAAAGAGAACAGAGATGGGACATGATTCCAGTGTGATTTCAGTATAATATACATATATCTATATATATATAGATATATGTATAGATATATAGATATATATATGGGATATGACATGGCCTGACTGAAGATATCATATTTATCTTCACAGAGGCCAGTGATATCATGATATCTCACGAGTGGCAAAGCCACGAGTGAGATATCTTGATGTCACTTGCCTTGTGTGAAGATAAATATGATATCTTCAGTCAGGTCATGTCATATTCTGTTTATACAATGTATGTTTTGCCCCCAAAACACAACCCATCGCATATCTTCTCAATGCAATGGCCATATAAAGGTGATGGCCCTAACAATACAACTCCCCTTACAGGAATGCTGGCAAACAACAGATGTCATTTGTTGTTTAAAACATTTCTGATGGAGCTTGCTATTTATAGTTATTTTTAAAAACTTTTCTGGTTTATCTCCATGCCCCTCAACACAGCCCCCACCCCCAAGACAACAAATGAGATAAGGTATTGAAATATCTGGTTGATCCTGTCGGTTTAAAGTTATTTAAAAATTATCTGGTTGATCCTGCCATTATTTTCAATGAAATTCATATTTTAAATGCTTATCTGGTTGATCCTGCCATTATTTTCCATGAAATTCATGTTTAAATCCTTATCTGGTTGATCCACCCACTCTGAGGCACTTTCACTTTCTGTAATGTGCAGTCGAGACACTATTCTCACTGATGGCGCTGTATTCTCTGAGGTGTTCTAGTAGTTGGAAAGTCAGAAAAGCGCTGTGCTTTATGCACAGGTTAGTGTTCTTTTCTTCAGTGAGTAAAGCTGCTGACACAGCCTGAAGCGAGTGAATTTGCGGCTTTGGAACAGTAGAGGGAAGCGCGAGTGTCTGTTGCCCAGCAACAGACACTCGAGCTTCTCTCTAGTGTTCCAAAGCCGCAAATTCAATCGCTTCAGCCTGTGTGCAATTGACAGCTTTTACTCACTGAAGAAAGAACACTAAGCTGTGCATAAAGCACAGCATTTTCTGACTTTTTCAACTACTAGAACACATCAGAGAATACAGCGCTCATCAGTGAGAATAGCGCTCGACCTCGGTACATTATACAGAAAGTGAAAGTGCTCAGAGTGGCAGGATCAACGAGATAAGTATTTAAAATATGAATTCTGGAAAATAATGGCAGGATCAACCAGATAATTTCACAGAAGATTGACAGCATGTGGGTTGCTGTATGGGGAGGGTGTTGGGGTAGCTAGACAGCCATGGGGCAGTAGACAGCAGCAGGAAATAATTTCAGTTTCGTTCTGATGATGTATAGGAACGTGGAGATAAATGTATGATGTATAGGGACATGAAGATAACAATGTTATCTTCACTGGCCAACTCAGATATCATTTTTACACTGTGATTTATCCTAAATACATTGTATAAATATATATATATACATATATATATATATATATACTGTATGTATGTGTGTATACATATATATATATATATATATATATATATATATATATGACTAATGTCTGTTAATAATAAAATTAAAAAAACTGGTGTAGTTGGATGTTGCAGGTAATGGCACAGTGGTAGCCAGCTGGGAGTGCGAGGGTGGGAGGCTGAAGAAGGCAGAGTTCAGCTTTTCTGCTATGGATTTATTTCCTTGGATTCTGATGCAAATGTCTATACATGTGTTGTAAAAAAAAGCAAGTCTTTCCACCTGATTCTGACCATGTACATGAAAGTTGTTGCAGAAGGAGATGTAAGTAGTAGTGTGTGTTGTTGTGTCATGTATAGCACTGCTGCTCATCATATTTTGACGAATGGCTCATGGCATATGAAACCAATGGATAGTACTGGGAGGGCAGAATATACATAACCAATGTGCAAAATATGCAGTAATTGCAAAGGGTGCCTTTCTGCAGACTACTTTCACAAATCTCAAGGAATAGGATTAGCACAGCCAGGCATGGGGGAAGGGATTTAGACACTAGTTCACAACCTGAGATTCACTGGCAGATAAAGAAAGTGAGATTGACTACACAGATTCAACCACCTTCATTTGAATGCTTTCAGTCTTAGGTTTTATACGATTATATATGAACATATGAAATTGCCAGTAGATACAGGCCATATGGTCTATCTAGTCTGCTCGAGTGTGCAGCACTTCAGCCCATTAGACTGCAGCTGCCCCTCTTTCCATTAAGCCTTCCCTCCCACGCTGCCCCCCCCAGTATGTACTTTTCCCTTGAATTTGTCCCACCCCCTCTTGAAGAATCCATCAACGTGAACACACTTCAGTGTCCACATGCACCTGTGCGCACATTTTGGCTCATTCTGTTGCCTCTCCTAGGCATCTATGAGTGAAAACCTGGGTCTGTGTGGTGGCTGCTTGTGTTTGTCTGTGTCTGTAGCTTAGTTTTTGTGGTTTTACATGTTTTTCTGCTTGTGGTAACTATACCATTCTTGCTCACTACATCCGTGAAAGTCTCCTGGACTGGATTTCTGCAAAAAAAAATCATCATCAGGTATTTTTATTTTCATTTTAAAATCAACTTTTTGGAAGCTATGCCAAGCAAAACATAAGTGAAGCAACTACATCTGACAAACTTGGTGACTCTGGGTCCTGCTGGAATCCACATTTTCGTCTGACCTACTCCATGATCTGTATGTGGGCTTTTCAGCAACCTGTTTGAATGACAAAGAAGCATACAGACAAAGGGGAGTTCACATCCTGCATATGTGCAGGCACAGTTAATCACCTTCAGGAATTTTAACATTTTAGTGATTCTGGACCTCAGCTGTTGATCATTCTTTTGGCTTTTGACTTAACCACCAGGTACCTATCTTCAAGTGACTGGGTGCAACTGACAAGCTACAACCAGGATAAATGGGCATATCATCCTCTATTACGAACAACCTCCTTGCTCTGGGTCCCTAGACGCCTGCACTGGTCCAAGCCCGCATAAGCCTCAGAAGTGTAATTCTATTGACTACGAAGTACAGCAACTGTCTCTTAAACTCCTACTCTTCCTCTTCTTGATATCAGGAAGTGTCCACTCAAATCCTGGCCCTGTCTCCTACAGTACAACAAAGCCTGTCAAAATGGAGGGGGGGCTCAAAATTGCTACCTTAAACGTCTGCAGTCTCCTCCCACAACTGGCCTCCCTTCAAATCTTTGCCAACCAACACAACCCGGATATCCTTGCCATCGTCGAAACTTGGCTGACACCTAATAATCTGGATCATGCCATCTCTATACAAGGCTACAAGATATTCAGGCTGGATAGGACCTCGAAAAGGGGTGGTGGATGTGCAGTCTACATAAAGGACTACCTCACCTGTCTCCCTGGTTCTTACCCCACCACAGAAACCTCAGTGCAACTCCTCCCTATCAAGATACTACTTGGTGCCCAAAACAAAGTCCTCATGATTGCTGCTGTCTATATCCCACCAAAAGATCCTGATTACGGCCTACAGGCTGTCCTTGAGTTCATAAGTACACAACCTTCTGACATCGAACTCCTTCTCCTTGGGGACTTTAATATAAATTGCTTGCTCCTGATGCAGGGTCAAACAAAGATGCTATCCTAGCAGCAAATTTAACATAAGTGGTAAACTCCCTACCAGGAAAAACTACAAATCAGGGACCAGCACCCTCATTGACTGGATCCTACCAGCCACCCTACCCAGATAACCAATGTAAGTGTTCTCCTGACTCGCTCAGTGATCACTCTCCAATAATATGTACCTGGACAAATAAGTTTGCAACAGCCTCCAAAAACCATCTATAGCAGAGTCCTACCTTATGCAACCTTACTCATCTCAAGACCTGTCTTAGGTAGATAGACTGGTCCTTGATTTACAAAACTCAAGATGTTGACCTAGCCCTTGATTACTTTATTATTACTTTCAACACTGCCTGTGACACCTATGCACCAGTAAAAAGCGCAAAATCAAAGCACTCACAAATCCCTGGCTCACAGCAAAGCTATTGGCACAACTCAAAAGTAGGGATCACCTCTGGGCCACTGCAAGAGCTACTGGCACTCTGTCAGACATTCAAAAGTATAAACAGGCTCGCAACAACTGTACTAAACAGATCCGCTTGATGAAGAGCTCCTACTTCAAGAATGCCCTCTCCAACTCCTGGGGCGAAGGAAAATCTTCTGGGACAACATAAAGAATATCATGGGTCAGCAGTCCAAATCCTTCCTACAATAATGAATGTGGATGGAACCACTACATTAGACCCAGAGATCATTGCAAACACCCTAAATGATACCTTCAAGGACCTTAGTGGTGTCCTCTCATCTGATTTCTTCACTGATGCTGACCCTCCAATTTCTACTTACTACTGCCTCTCCAACCAAACCACCTTCCATTTCAACTAGTAAAGGCACATAAAGTCTATAAATATGTAAAGCAGACCATTTCTAAGTCCCGAGCAAGCAGCGACACTATTGACCTTAAACTTCTGTCCTCACTCTGGAGGAAGTACTGCCCCTCACAAAAATTTTCAATCCCTCCCTCTGCAGCCAATTCCTAGAAATTGAAGGCTGCAGTTGTCACTCTGTTGCACAAAAGTGGTGATAAGTCACTGCCTGTAACTATCGCCCGATATCTATACTACCACCTCTCTAAGGCCTTGAACGCTGGTGGCGGACCAACTTTCAGGACTACCTGAAAAAGCACAACATCCTATGCACTCAGCAGCATGGATTTAGGAAAGGGCACAGCACATCGACTGCCCTACTTGAATTCTCAGGAGCAATCCACAATGCCATGGACAAAGGAAACCTAACTGGAGCAGTCTACATTGACTTAACAAGGCATTTGATACAGTTCACCATGGCCTACTTATCAAAACAACTACTATCCCTAGGGCTCTCGCGAGGGTCTGTGACTGGGTAAAATTACCTTGCTCAGCACTCAATCTGCAAAAGTAGGTGGAGTTCTCTCAGACTCAAAACGGTTCACTCAGGAGTTCCCCAGGGATCCATCCTGGGCCCCTCCTTTCAGCCTTTTCCTAAACTCCCTCCCCAAATCCTGCCCTGAACAAATAATCCTCTATGCCGATGATGCCGTGATTCTTGCCACTCATAAAGATCCGAACCTCTTACACCTCAACCTTCAGCATGCTTTTCCAAAGTTGAGATGTGGTTCCTGAACATAAGCTGGTTCTAAACCACAAAAAACTAAATCCATGCTCTTCTCTAACCCGCAAAACAAGAAACGGCAAGTCCCCTCACCATTAATACATACCTGGAAATACCCTTGAACAAGTGCCAATTTTCAAATATCTTGGAATCAACTTTGATCAAGGCCTAACCTTTACAACTCACATTGATAGTACAGCAAAACTATTAATCAGCGAATTGGGATTCTGTATCAGAACCGACAGCTTCTTACCCATTCTGCACTGAGGATTGCCATCCAATCCTCTATCATCTCAGTCGTTGACTATGGCTTAGTTATATACGGATCTGCCACTACTACAGCACTTAGTCGCATTACAACATCCCTAAATAAGGCCTGTCAGCTGCTAACTGGTGCACATCGACGTACCCACACATGTGAACTCTATGCTGACTCAGGTTGGTTGCAACTCTCAAACCGGATAAAGTACCTTACCTGCCTGATGGCGAAAAAATCCACTCTGGGCCTCACTCCACCCTGTATCCAAGACCTGTTATGCCCGAGCGCTAGCACCCATGTTACCAGAAGATCAGAACACCAGCTTCTCCAAGTGCCCCGATGCCGGACTTCTCAGGGACAAAGATCATTTGCCTATCGTGCCCCCAGCTGGCTAAATGCCCTCAGCACTCATATTACTGCCTCCACCTCTCTAGGTATTTTCAAATCAAGGCTTTTCTCTCACCTTGCCACCTCCAGCTCCTGTGACTGCCCTGATTAAACCTCCTATTTTCTCACTACCCACCCTGTTCCGTTATTTGACAAAGACATGTTTGGGAAACCTTTTCTCCTGCTATTGTCTGCTCCCACACCTTTCACTTACCTCTGTTCTGGACTTTTCCCTATTTGTTTCTCCTAATCTGGCATGACCTCTTTCTTGTAATAATAATGTGATTATTGATATCTCATGTCCTTTTGCACAAATTATTTGATATGTATTTGTATATGTTTTCTTGCTCTTGACACAACACAAATTGTTGTGTTATCTATGTAACCTTTTGTACTGTACCTAATTGACGTGGAACCTTTGTAAAAGAGCCTCTGGCTCAAAGGTAGTAATTCCTAGAACAATAAACTAAACTAAGAACCCCACAATCTGCACTGATACAAGTTGCTTAGGCAATGCATTCCACCCTTTTACCACTCTTTCAGTAAAGTAGTGCTTCCTCCTTTCCCTCCTGAATCTGCCCCCCTTTAACTTCAGAGAGTGCCCTCTAGTATCTCTTCCATTCTGGAGAATGAACCCACCATGGAAGTCTACTCTGTTCATCCCTTTCAGGTACTTGAAGATCTCAATCATGTCACATGTCTCTCTTCTATCCTCCAGGGTATACATGTTTAGCTCTTTTAGTCTTTCCTCATAAGTTCTATCCCCCAACCCCTGGAGCATCTTTGTTGCTTTTTGCTTTATCAAGTCTCCCACTGTTGAAATAATGCTCCGTAGTTTATGTGACACTTATAATATCAAGGGGAAGGGGTGTTGGCTAAGTTTACACAGGATAGACTCTTAGAATTTCTAAAGCCTGTGATTCTAAAAGTGCATGCAGCATAGAAATTCATGCTCCTCTGACATATCTAAAAATGTGAGTCCAGAAGAAATCGCAAACTCAGTGTAGACACCACTGTAATACTGACAGAAAATCATCAGCTGAAGAAACTGAGTGTTACGAACCTCATGTAAACAATTTGAAAAAAAAGAGGCGCTTGCAAGTGTGTGTATTAAAAAATTTGGTATGTGAATTTCACTGTCTACTACACAATATGACATTTCAAGAATACTGATGGCCTGCCAAGCCATGGATAAGCAGTGACCAAAGAAATTACAGAAAGTGAGTGTGTGCAGACTTACAAATAATACATTTCATGGAGTGAAGATATATGTTACTCAATTAATCCCATAAATCAAACATTTGAAGCAAAATATGAGGGATACAGTTTCCAACCCATTACTTGGCGATTCTTTCTGCCCCCCTCCCCAGCCTTAGCACATTAATCTCCCAGAGTCACTGATTTTTAAACAGTGAATGTTGAGAAATCTCATTCAATTTTCAGTTTTTTCATTCTGTATACAAACTTATTGCAAACAAAATGACAAGCTTTTCAGTCTGCATTCACGATTACATTGACAGATGCCCCAATCTCAGCATCAGAGCAGAGGGATAATGATCAGCAGTAATACAGCAATCATGTTCACACAAATATTTCCAGTCCCTGTTAATGGACAACTGTAATACTTAATCAGTGCTACACTTCTTAGTTTGCAACAGAAGAAATTGAAAAGATTCAAACACAGCTGCAATAATAGAAAGCATAATGATAGCAAATCCTGTCATGACACTTTACTTAGTTAACTACAAGACTTTCTGCAAACAACTTCACCTTCGGTCAGACTTCACCTCAGCACGTGCTCCACTCTTCAAATCCAGATTGTATGTTGAGAATGCCAAACAGATGCAACAGAAGCAAAACACACTAAGGAAAACATGCTTTACTTAAAACTCTGCACATTCTCAAATAAAATATCACACTTCTTCAAGCATGACAATTCAAAATATAACGCCCCAATCCACTAGTCAGGAAATTCCTGGTGTTCTCATACAGAAAATGCCGGGGTAGTGCTCCTCTGGCTAAGCTGGGCACCTGGGATTTTGGGTGCCAAGAAAAGGCATTTGTGGGCACAACTTTCAAAAGCAATTATCAGAATTTAGCTAAATGGGCCCCATTTAGCTAGGTGCTGATATTTGTTTTTAAAAATTTCAGCAGTTTTATATGTTTTCCACCTTTTGTAGTTGGTGGAAGCAAAAAACAAGATGGCAGCTCACCAAAAAATATTTTTTGCTCATGAAAAAGGATTTTCATCTCACAAAAAAGGAATTTCTCTCTTCTGAATAATTCCTTTTTCATGGGGTTAATCCTTGATCAAATTGTATCCCTATAACATTGACAGGAGAGTTCCCTTTGAAAACAATAGGAAACTTAAATATTTAATAACTTTGCAACAGATTAATATTTTTTCACCAAACTAAGCATGGCAATTCTGGTACTCAAGCTGGTTGTACCATAAAAAGATCATATAAAAATTTCACAACATGTGGACACAAGGTGATGAGGAACAAACGGCAAAAAAAGGTGACTTTTAAGGTTTTAGCACTATTGGGATCTCAGAATCCGTATAGCCAACTGGAAAGAAACTTGCCACATCAAGAGATCTACCCCACAGGACAGAGCATACCACATTTTGTGCATATCCATTGATCAGTTGCAAAGTTATTAAAGTGCATGTTTTGAGGTTTAACATTAAACAGGCTACTCAACCCTAACTATAGGGGCATGACTGTGCCCCTGTAATAAGTGCAAAGCAATGTATACAGATATACTCTGGTAGTCTATTGAACCTACCAACCCCAATCATCTTGACCATACAAAGTCCCTCCCTGTACAGTAGGGGTTAGCCATCAGTCATGTTATGCTTCATGTAAGTGCACAGTAATGTGTGCAGATGTACCTTGGCAGTCTAGTGAACTCCTCACACTATCTCAATGACAATTCACATTGGGTGAAATTTTTAGTATGCTTGTAAAATTGTGCAAATTTACAAATTTCACTGGCACAATTTTCACAAAAATGTGCCACAACCTGGAGTAAATTTGTGGAAATGCACCATTTTGCTTAGAGATTGCATTTTACATAAAATCTGAAATGGCAAAATTTCACTGTATTTTTGAAAATGTACTATTTTTCTTAAAAATGCTTAATGCAGTTTCCTGTCAGTATGCAGGAAGTATATGTAGTCTGAGTCTTGGACAGTTAATACTCGGGTTTATACTTGGATTTTAGGGCACTATAAGGTGGAAGGCTGATAAATTATTGCCTCCCATGTGTCAGGGGTCTAAGCTTGGTAGACAACTGTTCACCATGTACTTACCCAGTTTAGTTTTAAAACTAGCAAGACTGTTATGTGATACAATGTCTTCAGGTAACTTATTCCATAATCTAATGATCCTAGGAATAAAGGCATATTTTCTAATGTCTCTATTAGATTTATTTTCAATAAGTTGAAACTGATGCCCTCTTAGGCTATATATGGGTTTCTTGAATTCCAATCCCAGTTACCTGAACAATTGTCTGTTGTGAATAATATTAAATAGTAATAATAGATCACCTCTTAAGCGCCTATCCTTCAAGGTGAAAAGTCCCAAACTCTTTAGTCTCTTGTCATAGGATTTGTACCTGTGACAAGCCAAGAGTTTAAAGAACCTATGTTGAGGTGCCTCCACCAAATTAATATCTTTTTTAAGGAAAGAACTCCATATCTGTGAGCCATAATCCAGGTGCGGTCATATATACGCTCTGTATATGGTCATGAGTACTGCTGGGGATCTACTCAAAATGCTCTTTTTAACACAGTTAATGAAGTAGTTAGATTTAGAAACAACCTACCCACAATGAATATGCGGTTTAAGTAAATCACTAAAGTGAATTCCCAGGTTGACTACATGATTAGAGTGGTTAACTTTAGCAACATTTACAAAATATTCCCTGCATACATTAGTCCTTCCATTAAGCAGAACTGTACATTTATCGATATTAAACTGCAGGTTGTTATATAAAGCCCACATTTTTAGGCATTTGAGGGTGTATCTTGATTCAGTCCTGTAATTTTGACACTGATCCTCCCAATTTGGTGTCATCAGCAAATTTTGTGAGATAGTTATTGCTTGGCAGTTTCAAATCAAGGATGTAAATATTAAATAGAAATGGTCCCAACACTGATCCCTGGGGAACATCATTGGTCACAGCTCCCTCATGTGAAAAGAATCCACTGACTCTAACTGCATGTTTTCTGTTACTTAGCCATGCATGTACCCATTTTACTAAGTGCTGATCGATACCTAAATTTAACATTTTTTGATATCAGTGCGTTATGAAAGACCATGTCAAATGCTGTCCTGAAATCAGTATATATATCATCCATGTTGTTGCCAGCATCTAGATGTCTACTGAGCTGCTTGTAAAACACTGCCAGATTGGTAGTACAAAACCATACAAAATCATGTTGTGTATTGTCATATTTGCCTAGCTTTATCATGGCCTCAGTAATCAAAGACTTGAATAACCATAGCCGGTCCTGTGGCACTGAGGGTTGAGGCACTGGATGCCACACCTCATGCTATGCCGACAACCTGGGTTTGGGAATGAGCCTGGATTTTCGGGGGTCATGGGGAGGGTGAGAAGTGGGGTTGAGCTGCCGTGAGGCAGCTTTCTTCTCCCTTGGAGGGATGAGGGGTTTCCCTGGTTCTTGGTTGCCACCTGGTGGAAGACGGGTGACAGTCTGGGCAACAGGGAGCCCAGCGACAGCCACAGGGTGGGGCAGAAGAGGCCAAGCCAGTTCCCAGCATGTGTGTGCACCTCCATGCGTATGCACAGTTTTGTCTGACTGGGTCTTAGGATCGGGTAGAAAAAAAACAGGGAGAAAATGCAAAAAAAAGACCTGAATATCCCTTCCATGATTTTGCTTATCACTGAGGTAAGACTAATAGGTCTGTAATTAGTCAGTAATTATTTATTGCCCTTTTTGAAAATAGGAGTTACCATAGCTGATTTCTAATCCATTGGGACCCTCCCTTATTTTAGGGATTTTGAGAATATTCTAGCCAACACAGGTGCCAGTTCCAAACTAAGTTCTTTCATGAGTCTGGAGTGCAAACCATCAGGACCTGCAGATTTATTTGGTTCAGGAGCCATTAATATTGTCAACACATAATCTGTATCTATAGTGTTAATCTCAGGTTGTTGGAATGCTCCAACACAGTTAATAACACCATCATTCTTATTATCATGTGATCATTAATACAGTGGCACAAGTCATTATGCAATGCAGTAATGCTACAGTATATCACAAAATGCTGCAGTATACTGCAGGGAACAGTGTAATTTAATGGCAATTACACCCCTTTGTCATGCAGTATTTTGTAACATGTCATTTACTACAAGTTATTGTGTTGCATCATGGCTGGCTCTGCTATAATTCTTAAATACCCTATGTTTACTAATGTACTTTTTATGCTCCTTTTATTTCATATAATAGAGTATTGCCCAAATCTTGAAGTGGCAGCCGCAGACCCAGAGGGGACAGGCACCACTGATGTTCTCAAAGATGGTACATTTCCCTTTTTCTGCTAGAGTTCACATAACATTCCCTGTCATAATGATGTTACAGATGTGACTCGGTGTCTTAGTGAACCAATTACCCAGGTTATGGAGCAAAGCTGGGTCACTAAAGGGCTGGCTGGGAGAGGGTGTTGGAGAATCCCAGTAGACAAGTCTCTCATCAGAGGTGGAAATATTCTTTGTCACCTCTTTATCTCACCTGGGTGAGTACCGTTTGTTGTGCAAGCAGGGCCAGCATATTAAATGTGGGGTGGTGGAGCCATAAAAAATGAAAATCTAACTCCTGGGAGTACCTTATTGGCATGGTAAAAAGATGATTTCTAGAAAAAATGGTTAAAAATGCACCTTTAAAATGTTTTCTTCACCGAAGAGAGATTTCTTATAAAATAGTTCATCCACCAGCTGTTTAATAATGCTTGTTCAGAATTAGAATAAATCATTCCAATCATTCAGCAGTGAGAGAGAATGGAATGCTGACAGGAAGAATTCATACGCCATTAGGCTGTACGTGATAGTGTAACAGAGATTAAAGCATTTTAATAAATGTCATTATGTGTGCCTGGATGAGGAATGTTAGAATGGTGAAAACATACTTAGCAGTGCTTGGCAAATTTTTTTTCCACACCCCATTTGTGTGGGAGGGGATACTATTTTAGGCTTGATGGACTAGCCAGCTGACCTCTTTCCTTAATGGTGGTTGCTGTGGCCCTGCGCTATTATACGGTGTGATGTATGCATGGAGAGGTGTGGGACTGCTCATAGTCAGCAGTGAAAGTTTTTGATGCAGATTTTCTTTTGTTAATTAGCAATTATTAATACAATTAACAATTAATTGATAACTGGTAAGTGATGATTAACAACTGTGGGCAGAAGCTGTCAAACTCCATTATACACAGGTGATTATACACATATGTGTATAACGGAGTATGATTATACATATAGGTGTATAATCACCCATGTATAATGGAGTTTGATTAAACATATATGTATAATCACCTGTGTATAATGGAATTTGGTTAAGCACCTTCTGCAAAAATTCTAAAATAAAAAAATAAAAATCAAAGGAACATGTTATTATAAAAAATAAAACATGGGAAAATGTGTGTCAACTTGGATTTTATGCACACCCTCAATGTGTGATGCCTTGATAAACCCCTTGAGCTTCACTCTCAGGGTTTATGGGGCATCGCACAACTTAGGTGTGCAGAAAATCCTCATTATACACAATTCCCCATGCATTATTCTATATTTAATGAACACAAGTATATCAGCATGTTAAACTTGCAACATTACCTACAATCGACCATGTGGTCCCACCCACACCTCATTTTGCATACATCACAGCACAAGCTAGCTCAGGGCATGGGCAGGCACCAGGAAGGGAAGGGATCACCTGGATGATATATCAGGGCAAAAAATACTATTGATTCCCACACAGACAGGGTGTGGGAAAAAAATTCAACACTGCTACGTATGTTTTTGTCTCTGTAAACTTCCCCACAGAGGAGGCATTTACTATAAATCTAAGAACTTTCAAATCACGTTACTGTCAGGCTGTCGGAATCATAACAGCCAATCAGTATTTGGCCATTCTGAGACAATTTGTAATAATCAATACAAAAATATATTTATTATCTGGTAATGAGAGAGAGAAAGACACACACACACACACACACGCATGCACACACACACACACACACACAATGGGCCCTATTCACAAAGGCAATGCACTGCTACAAATGGCATGCATGTCCCCTGCAGAGGCACATATGCATGTAAGGCATGTAGGCCAATGCCATGCAGGATGCACAAACCGTGAATAGGGACATACGCTCCCACATGGCACACAGCTACTCACATGTGTGGCTTTGCGCCTATGCAGGGGGCATGACCGAGTACGTCATATGCATGGCAAGCCATACGTGCATTCACGACACACCATACATTGGAATGGCACACCATAGAGCCATACAGGTGGTAGGCATCTGGAAAGCAGCCATAAGGAGGCACATGCGCCCCAAAGAGAGCTGGGCTGTTATGCTCAGTGAACCGCTGTGCATGGCACATAATGCCCATGACTGTGCACACAGCCAGCAAGGCATGAAGCAACACATGCCATGAGCTGCATGGCCAGGTACGTGAAAGGAAGGTGGCACATGCTTGTGGCATCACGGCAGGAGTGCAGGACCAAGCACGGCAAGCACGCCACCAGCCAGGCACAGCCGACACCAGACGGCCAGCACATCAAACCCCCAGGCAGAAGCAATGTGCCCCACAGGGCACAGAGACAGAGGTCAGACCCATCACATTCACATGACACACACACACACATATCACACCCCCGCACACCATGCCAGGGTGAAGAAGAGACCACATAGAAGGCGGTACAGGCAAAGGCCGTCATTGCATACAGGTGCACATCGCCTGCACAGGGCAATACAACAAGGCATGGAAGCAGGCACAACAAAAGGTGGGCAGACAGAACCCTGGCTTAGTCCGATGAGGCCTCCATAGTCCCCACTGGGCTCATTGATGGTGTCACCTCGAGGGGTGGGGTGGTGTCGATTAAGACCTGCTCCTCCAGCACCAGGTGCCTCAGGGGACCACGATAATGCTGCAATGAGAAGAGCACATGTAGAGAACCTAGGTCAGTACACACACATGCAAACAGGGTGCAAATGCAATGTTGCAACACACACAGGGCACACACACACACATGCACATGGCACCTACCTGTGAGGGGAAACAGGTGGCCCACAGGTTCCCCTCATCATCCTGGTACACTATGTCATCCATGCTCTGCCACAGGTCCATCCTAAGTGGTATGTCTTGAGGCAGGCGACAGCTTGGCACCACCACCATAGCCTGTTTCGGCCCTCCCACCTCATGTAGCTAAAGCACCAGTATGGCCTAATGCCAATGTGTCCCTTGTGGAAATGTGAAGGCAGTGTTAGCAAAGGTCATGGTCCAGGATGCCCCCCCCAAGAAGTGGGCCCTCTCATGGTGGACTCTGACCCAGCCATTCACCTGTCTCTGCTCTGTGACCTCCCATATGGCCTCTATGGGCATCCCGTCTTGGTACACATCTCTGGCTATGCAGTACAGATGCCATGGCAGGGCAAGTCTACCATGCACATTGCCCTGTGGCATCAGTGGTACAGGAGCTGTCATGACACTCTCTGCAGTTATGGTGTCCCCCATGGCTGTCCTGCCCACAGCATGTGGCCAGGCACTGTTCCATGGGGCACATGCGGCACAACACCCAGCAAGTATGGGACACACATGTGTGGGTGCAACACCGCTGGAGTGGATGCAAGACATGGAACAGGCAGAGACAATACGATGTACCCTGGGGCACCTCTACAGATTACACTATTGGAGGATGCCATGGAGGACCTCCGCCAATGGCACCACCCATGGACAGTCAAGACACGGCTCACAGCTGGGAGCCTCCATGCCACAGACCTCCTGCATGAGTACAGGCTCGACCATGAAATGCTGTGGTATGTCTGTGCACTGGTGGAGGATGACATACGCCTATGCACAGGGTGATCCCAAGCCATGTTAATGGAGATGAAGGTGCTGTGTGCCCTGCAGTACTATGCCACTGGCTCCTTCTAGAGGGTGACAGGGGATGTGTCAGGTATGAGCCAGGCTTCCTTCTTCAGAGCCCTGTGCCAGGTGACCGATGCCCTCGTGCGCCACAGACGGTGCCATATCATGTTCCCCACGATGCCAGGGGAGCTCAGGGATGTCAAGTGAGGGTTTCTGGGCAGCTATGGCATGCCAAACACATTCTGTGCCATAGACTGTACGCATGTGTCCCTACTCATGCCAAGCATGAATGAGGAGGCATACCAGAACCGTAAGGGTTTCCACAGCATAAACTGCCAGGTGGTGTGTGATGCTAAGGGCATCATCACCAACGTCGTAGCATGGTACCCTGGATCGAGCCATGATGCATACATCTATGACAACAGTGCACTGTGGCACCATCTGGAACAGCAGGACAAGGGATATGGGTGGCTGTTGGGTGAGTGCCTCCCCTTGCCTGCGACAATGATCCACGACAGTGCTGGTCCATGTGCCTAAAGTGTGTTATTCCTTCCCACACAGGTGACAGTGGATATACCCACTGAGGATGATGCTCCTGACACCATACCTTCTGCCCTGGCACCCTGCAGAGGAGGCATAGAACATAGCCTATGTGTGAGCCTGCGGCATCACTGAATGCACCATCGGACTTCTGAAAATGCAGTTCCAGTGCCTGGACCATACAGGTGTCAAGATGATGCATGCACCTGGGATGGCGTGCAGAATGTTCACCACCTGTGCCATGCTGCACAACATATGCATCTGACACAGTGTGCTGCAGCCCCCAGATGTCTGCCTGGATGAGCATGGAGAGGCACCACTGCAGCCACCACAGGGACCAGCACTGCCAGGTGAAGATGATCGGGCATCACCTAGGGGACAGGACACAGCAGGCAGCATAGTGGCATGGGCCTGAGAAATAGTGTGGCCTATGGCACATTTGGACGGTGAGCAACTGCACAGGGTGGCAATGATGAGACCACCAGTCTGAGCCACTCAGTGTACATCATGGGGTGCCCAATGGGCATCATGCCACCACAGGCCATGCCTGATGGTGCGCTTGGTAGGCCTTGGGCAGCTGACGGGTGCCTACCCCGCCGTGCGTCATCTGTTGCTATGCCAATGCTGTGCTGGCCCATGTGGTGCCACTATAATTGATGGTGTGGTGTGCCTCAGTGATGTACGTGGTGTATCACTGCACGGTGTGTGCGGGGCATATGCCTGCCATCATTGCTTGCATGGCCTCATTACTCTGTGTCAGGTTTCTATGCTGTCCTTCTGCATCCACAACCATGGCCAGTCCCCTTGCTCCCCCATGGTGTGGGTGTTGGCTGTGTGGTGAGCTGTGGCCTCGGTCCATGGTGTGCTCATTGAGCCATGCCACTGGGACCTGTTGCGGTGCTAACATTGGACTGTGCTAGCGGTGTGGGGCATGGGTCCTGGTTGCACGGCTGTGGCTGGTGTGCATCGCCTGATGGTGCTGGTGACATGCTGGTGTCCTGTGGGGGCTGTGGATGCATGGCCAGATGTGTGTCTATAGCTTGGAGCACATTGGCTATCCGCTCCTGTGTATGTGCACCTGCTGCCACCTCATCATTGGGTCTGTCCTGGGCATGTGCACCTACTGTGATGGCATCGGCCATGCAGACCTGTGCCTGTAAGTCTGTGGCTATGCGCTCAGCCAGGCTCTTCTGTGCACATACAGATGCCTCCAAGACACCTGTCAGCCAGTGCACCACCTCCGTGCAGTCATGCATTACCTGCAGCTAGTCACACTCCAGCCATCGGAGGCCTGGGTAGTAGGCCACCAGTGCTGGGCCACTGCTCCATGCCCACCAGTGGCATGTGGGCGGGGGATCCCTGGGGGTGGTGCCGCTAGTGTGGGTGCGTCTGACAGTGCGGCATCTGGACCCAGCTCCATGGGGTGCATGTCAGTGTTGTTGTCCTGCTGGCTGTCCTCCTCCATGCCCTTCTGTGCTCTGGCCACAGTGTGGTCCTCCTCCTCCACCACCAGGTCTTGAACTGTCCTGTCCTCCATGCTGGTCTGGTTGTCTTCTGGTGTGGCTCTGTCACCTCCCTCCTACTGCTTCCAGTCATCAGTCCAGGCCTCAGCATCCCTCTGCTATTCTTCCACAGGTGTGGGTGGCTGTGTTGGCTCCTGTCCTATGGCATCTGTTGCTGTGCAGCGTACCCGGGGGGTACATAGATTAGTGCCCTTGCACTGTGGTTGGGTGCAGTGGACTGTCCTATGGCCATGCTGCTATGTACCTGCATCCCCCGGCAATGGGGTGGTGCCGACACCACTCCCACTCAGTCCCTCACCTGCACTGTTGTTGTTGGGCCCTGTGGGTGATGGGAGACATCTGTTAGTGGTTGTGTCCATGTCCCTGTGTGGTGCTGCCTCCCGTGGTGCATATTATGGTCACTCACCCAGCATGCTGTTGATTCCCTTGGGCTTCCTGTCTGTGACAACATCATGTATCGTGTCCACCACCTGCTTCTCAATGGGCATGAGTGTGGGTCCAGGGGGAGGTGGGCCACCACCAGTGGCACGTTGTGCCTGGCATGCATGGCTCACCTTCCTCTTCACTTGCATCCACAGGTCATGCCACTTGTGCTTTATGGTGAACAGTGTGCATGCCTCTGGTCCAGCTGCATTAATGCCCACCTGCACATCGAGCCATATCCTTGCCTTCATCTCAGGTGGTGTGCTGAGTGCCTGGTGACTGAACAGCATGTTGTAGTGCTGGCGGACCTCCATCACCAGCAGGGCGACTTGCACACCTGTGAATTTGGGAGACCGATGCCTAGTGCCCCCTCCATGGCCTGTGCCACATCCCATGCCTCCACCTGCTTGCTCTGTGGCCCCTGCCATCTCCCAGTCCACATTGCTGGTGGCAGGTCTCTCTTCTTCCATCTGTGTGTCTGTGCATAGTGGTGCTGCATAGTGCTTCCACATGTCCATTTATGGCGGGGTCATGGGGCATTCTGTGCATCTTGCATGGTGCGTGTCCCACCACTACATATTGCTGTGCACCTCAGACTGGCCCACCCCATCCTCCTGGAGTCTTCTGCACTTGTTTGTGAATGCCGTATGTCATGCTTGTGTTGCATGGTGCACAGCTACGCACACATCCATACCTGTCATTTGTGCACACTGGCGGCTCCTTTGTGAATAGCGGCCAATGTTTTTAAACTAATTACTGAAATGTCTCTCTCTCTCGCTCTCTCTCTCTACACATAGGAGATAGGGAGCAGCTGAAACCTTCATAGTCCCACAGTCCAACCAGCAGCCCACCACAAAAGAATCTTGGTGGCAGATGATGATAGAGCAGAGGGAGGCTAAAGTTTTAAAGGGGCTGGAACTCCAACAAGAGGCAGAGGACCACAGGAGGAGAAAGAAATGGTGGAGAAGGTGGTGAAAGGCAAGCAATGGCCAGAAAAGTGGAAGGCAGACAAGATCAAATAAAATCTGAAACCTTAAAGGAGAAGGGTGCTGTCCTTGGCTTCAGCACCCCCCCCATACAGAGAGCTAGCAGCCTATGCCAACAGATGAATGGGGGGGCACTGGGAAGGAGGCAACATTGAACTGGGGAAGCAGCTGGTACAGCCTCACAGCCAGTTACAGCACACGATCCTATACCACTAAACCAGCTCTTGGGCAGCTCCTCAAGAGGTTTGCAGTGAGAAGTTGCCAACTTGAGGCTAGGGATCAGACAGATGGAGGGTACACTGGAAGCCATCCTTGCAAGGTTGCTGACAGCCCAGAGACAGTAAATTAAATGCTGGGTCACTGAGGCATTTGTAGTAGGTGTTAGTTTCCAGCATATTATTAGTCTGTGACGTTAGCAGCATATCTTCCAGACACCCTGGTATCCAAACCCTCAGTATGAAATGCAATAAGGGATATGCTATGACCCAGTAGAAATAGCAGTGATAGTTGTCATGAGTGCTGTTTGACCTTAAGACATCATGAGTGGAGATGCCATGAGTGATGCCAAAGGTCAAACAGCACAAGTGAGAAATATCACAGATAATTCTAATGGGGCCATGGCATGTTCCTTTTATCCAACGCTTGGTGGGCTGTATATTGTATTTATGTCATACCTCCTAAAAAGTGTAAAAAAATGAATTTCCAGCCATTTTTTACTGATTATAAAAATCTAAAAGGCATCTATATATGAAACACCACTCATTTAGTAGATATTTTTGTGCTGAAAAAATGTTGTGCTCAGAGTAACATACTATCATTTTTTCTTTTAAAGTTATTTTATTCGCATTTGTTTGTTGAGAAAGTGAAAAAAATATATAATTTTCTGTTGTCCTCTTGCTAATTATAAAAAACTAAAAGGTATCTATTAATTAAACATTACTCATTTTGTTGATATTTTTGTGCTGAGCAAATGTTGTGCTGTCAGTACCATGCTATCATTCATCATTTGAAAGTTATTTGCATTTGTTTGTCGAAAAAGTGAAAAAAGTTGAATTTTCTGCCTTTTTTTTTGCTAATTAAAAAAAACTAAAAGGTAGCTATAAATGAAACACCACTCATTTTGTAGATATTTTTGGGCTGAACAAATTTTGTGCCCACAGTTACATGCAGTCTTTATTCATTTTAATGTCATTTGCATTTGAATCTGTTTAGTACTGCTACTGAGGCTGAACATTCTAAATGAGAATATTCAAAAGCTACAGTGAGGATATTGGGACCTGGAGTGAGAAAAACAATCTATTGTGAGAATATTTCAATATTCTCACTCTAGGTCTGGAGGGAACAAAAATATCACCAACATGTGCCCATAAATATCCTCACAAGTTTTGTGTATATAGGGGATACATGATGGGCAGGAGTGGGATATGGCAAATATTCTCATTCCTGCATCATGAGATATCCATGCCTCATGATGCAGGATTGAGAATCTTTGCCAGATCCCATGATCTGCACATCATGTGTGTGATTTACACAATAGATATGGACGCTTTAATTTGTTTTGTTGTATCTTATGTGATTCTGTTGCTGTGAGTTGCTGTTGTGAGTGAATGGATATGAATGGGGTTTGAATATTTTGTGCGATTTGTCGTTGTGTTTGTGTGAGTGAGTGGTAATAGGTTGATGAGTGTGTGAGTGTGATCCTTGGTTGGATGAAGTGTTTTGGTAGACGGGACATGTCCTGGAGGTTTCCTGTAGATACTGTGTGTGATTTTCCTTTTTCCCTATATTTTATTATGTGTAGTGTTTAATTTTTGTTGTATGCTGCTGTGCATAAGTTTTTCATTTGTGGGTGGCTTATATGTTTGTTTTGGAATGCCTGTGAAAAGTTCCATGGGAACTACAGGTAAGAGAGCAGTTCTGATTGTGCGAGGTGCTTTAATTGTCATTGAGACGCTCAGCTTTTTTTGTACTGAGACCGACAGCAATAATTATACAGTTTCGGAGTATATATCATGTAAGTAATACCAGTATAAAGAGGGCATGTTTAGGTTGCTGTAACATGTGAAGAAATGAAATGAAGAACTGAAGGCTTCTGTGTGGAAATATGTGTGCTGTGCAGTTCACTGGTACGTTAGTCAGAGGTGGAGTCTGTAGACAGATTTTCTTTATGTTTATTGCAGAGATCATAAATGGGACCCATAGGTTTACAGTTTGGATGCAATGTAAGAGACTGCATGGCTATTCAGCAGCTTGTAGTACAGAAATGTGCAGTTTTAGGTGTGTGCCTTTTGGTGCAGTGAGGACTGTACTGCTGCAGGCTTCTAGCATTTGTGAAACTGCAAGCAAAGAATGAAGAATGCAGACCAGCTGCTTAATTAGGTACCTTAAAGACTTCATTTCACATTTAAAAGAAGTTCTAACTTACATTGGGTACATGCTGCTGGAGTAAGAATATTGGCTGATGACATAGCTACAGTATGTGTAAATGTAAATATTTTCACTGTAGCTATGTCATTAATCATTTATCTCACTGGGATGAGAATACATGATTTTATTGTCAATGAATAAAACACACCCCTATTGTATCAATATATATACAGTATATATAAAATGAGTAGGGAAATTGCTTGGGATAGATTGGATATTTACCCTCACATGACCATGCCTATATCAGAGGTAACCACACACCTGCACTTTTACCCCCTCCAAAGCAATTGTGACATTTTATAAGATAGAAAAACCACTCTGAGGTGTGCAGTTGCACTCTGATATATGCATGCCTTGGGTGGTTGACGCACACCAAGGCATGCGTATATTAGAGCATGACTGCACACCTCAGAGTGGTTTATCTATTACATATATATATATATATATATATATATATATATATATATATATATATTCTTTGCAAAAACTTCTTTAAGGTATCAGTTGGGGTGAATACCACTGCAAAAAAATCAGGTAAATGTGGTGTTAGGGTTTCTAACCCTAACACCCCACCCCTAACACCCCATCCCCCAACCCTCCACACACCAACAGGCATCGGGGTGTGCCATTGGGTTGTCAGGCCCAACTGTGACCCCATTCCATGTGTAAACAAGCTTACATGCTAGAGTATAGGAGAATGGGGTGAGAGTTAGACCTGACAATCCAATGGCACACCTCGACTCCTGTTGGCATGTGGAGGGTGAGGGGATGGGGTGGGTTGGTAGGTGTGGGAACTCTGAGGTTTGGGCATTAGGGTTGGAAACCCTAACACCACATTTCCCTGCTTTTGTCGCTGTGGTATTCACCCTAACTGATGCATTAATGATGTTTTTTGCAAAGAAATTCCCTTCTTTTTCAGATAGTATAATTGTATCCTCATTTTACTGTGAGAATGTAGGGTCCTTTGGATCCTGCACTCTCATCCCTCCATCCAGACAGTACAACAGTGTTCAAATGTCATGGTGGAGTCCATCCGTTGAGATAGTACAACAGTATGCATATGTCATGGTGAGATCGCTGGGTCCGAACCCTCCATCAAGATAGTACAACACTGTCCATATGTCACGATGGGAGAACTGGATCCTTCAGACCTTGCACTCCCATCCCTCCATTGAGATAGTACAACAGTATCCATATGTCACAATGGGTCCCATCCCTCCATCCAGATAGTACAACATAGTATAACAGTATCCATAAGTCACTTCAGATCCTGCACTCCCATCCCTCCATCGAGATAGTACAATACTGTCCATATGTCACAGTGAGAGAGCAGGGTTCTTTGGATCCTGTTCTCCCATCCCTCTATCCAGGAAGTACAACAGTGTCCATATGTGATGGTGGGAGCACAGGATAGGATCCTGCACTCCCATCCCTCCATGTAGATAATACAACAATGTCCTTATGTCATGATGGGATTGTAGGATCCTCTGGACTCTGCTC